>PVJO010001766.1:97350-161377 GCA_004026905.1 Hystrix cristata | reverse complement strand
TTCCTAAACCTATCTGTGTCCTCTATAAACTGTACATAACAATGTTTACCTCACAGGGTTGCTGTGAAACATTAGTGAGATCATGTACTAAAATATTTGGCCTAATACTTTGGCTCACAGACTGATAATGTTTGGGATAATTATCCTAATTCCAGCCCACCTTTTTACTAGCTGAGTGACCTTAGGCATATTACTCAACTTCTCTGAGCCTGCTTCCTCATCTGCAAAAAAGTAATTTTCCTTGTGGTACTGAATTGTTAGGGAGGATTTGATGAGCTTATCCATGTACAGTATGGTGCTTGGCAATACCGAGGTGTCCAGTATCATTCATTCATTCTCTTCCTTCTCTTGAGACTTCAAGTCATTTTGTCTAGTATGACACAGCCATCAGGAATCAAAAGAGGTTATTGGAGGGGGAGTTCCAGCCCCTCTGTGCCATTTCCTTGCTGTGAGACTATAGCAAACCCTTTCCTTCTTTGAGCCTCAGTTTTCTGACCTATGAAGAGTAAAGCAGAGAAAGGCAAAGGCCCTGACACACTATAAGAATTTAAAAAACAATAGTTGCTGTGGGTTTGGCACCAGACCCAAGAGGCCTAAGGGAGTTGGCAGAGGTGGCTGGGCCACATGAGCCCTGGGGAAGGGATGGAACCCGGACCTTCTGCACATGGTTGATCTCATCGTGCTTGCGCTTTTGGTTGCGAGTGATCTTGCGCTCAGGCTGCTCAGCCAGTTCACTCAGGTACTTTTCTGAGTTCTTCTGCACAGCATCTTTCACTGTCTTGGTCAGTGCCAGCCGATTCTTGTCTACCCACTCGTCCAGACGCCTGTTAACTGTTAGGATGGGCCATGAGGGTACTGCCCTACATTCCCCTCCCCCCACCCAGGCTACAGCCCCCAGAGCACTCACAGCCCACATAGTGTACATAGAATTCCTCTCGGCCCTCCTGGTCATTCACTCGAGACTGGATCACTTCCGCAGAATCTGTGAAGGAAAAAGACTAGGATCATCGGGAAGAAGGGTTAAAATAAGAGGAATCCAATGCACTGAGGAACAGTTTTCAGATTCGTCTGCCCACATCCAGCACTCCTACAACCTTGTGAGATGGACCAAGTTGGGGTTGCTACTGCTATCTGACATATGAGAAAAAACGTAAGGCTTATCCAGAGTCACGGATTTAAAAAGTGAGACGAGCTAATACTTGAGTTTTAAGTCTGACTACAAATTCATACTCATTTCACTATATACACTCAGCCATTTGTTTAGGGGACTGAAAGCTGACGCTGATTGAGAGCCTGAGTTTATATATTTCTTCCTCCCCATTGCCTAGCTATATGTAACAGAGCAAGTTATTTTGACTTTCTGTACATTAGTTTCTTCATCAGGGTAATAGTTCCCAGCTCGAGGCTGAGTTAGTGTCTCCAAAATTTTTACTCCAGTGCCAAACAACTAGCAGACCATTCGATGAATGAGTAAGGCAACCACTGCCTGTCTGATGCTATGCTGTGTTGTTGCTGGATACTGAGGACACAGCAGTGAATCAGAAATCTTACCCTCTAGAAGTTCCAAATTTAACAGAGGAAGACCCAGAAAATTACAACATAATACTACATGTACTATGGCTGAGGTATGAAAAAAATGTTGCAGGAACATACAGAAGGAAACAACTCACTTTGCCTGAAGGGCCTCAAGAATGGCATCGTAAAAGATGAAGCAAAAAGGATGAGGAGCAGCTAGACAAGACATTCCAAACAGAGGGCACAATGGTAAAAGGCATTCAGAAGACACAGCGTGTTCTGGTCTGGCAATGGCCTTTGCTGAGGTGGGGGCTAGAAACCAGAGCGGCGGTGGTCAGAGAAATTAATGTCATCCTAAGGAGAGTGGGGTTTATTTTGAAAACGGGGAAAAGCAATGCAATGCAAGAGAAGAGGAAACTTGTTTTTGTCTTGTCATGTCCTCTTTGCTGGCGCCGTAGAGGACGACAGAAAGGAAAGACACAGAGACAAAAGAGACCCGTGAGCAAGCAGGGTTAGCAAAAGATGAATGAAGCCAAACACCAGGCAAGAAAGTAGAATGGGAGAGCTGTACACCAAAATCTTGATGATCGCCTTACTGGTGGCTTTGCAGGCGGCGCTCATCGTAACCCGAAGGTGACAGCCTCCCATTACTAGGCTGGTTTCTCAAGGCCCGCAACTCCGCCTTTTCTCAAATCCCCGTCCCCGCCCCCACGACTCCCAACCCCCGCACTCGGCCCTCCGGAGGACCCGTTCTCAGGCCCCACCCCGCGGCCTCGCCCCTGAGCACTGGGCCCCGCCCTCACGCCAGGTGCTGTCTGGCCGCCGGCACAGGTAAGTTTCTCCGATCTCCACCGTAACTTCTGGCTCGCCGCGCGCAGGGGTCGGCGGAGAGATGCGGCCCGGGGATGGGGCGGTTCCCTCGACCGCCGCATTTTCCCCAGGGCCGGGCTCGCCCTCTCCCACGATCCCCGAAGTCGCTGCTGCAACTGCCGCAGCTGCCCCCTGTGCCGCCATCGCGGTGGCGGAAGTGACGCTAGAGTCTAGCGCCGCGCAGCTCTTTCAGCTCCGGGTCAGGGGTGTGTGGGAGGGGCTTCAACCTGTGGGTGGGTCTATGACGTAGCAGGAGCTCCGCGGTCCCTGAGGGCGGCTGTTGGGTACCGCTGCCTCTTGGCGGAGAGCATAGAGATGCCTTGAATTCATTCTCGGTGTGGCAGTATGGCTGCTACCTAGAGCAGAGAAGAGACAGTTTCCTAATGTGATGACATATCTCAGCTTTTTTTTTTTTTTTTTTTTTTTTTGAGACAGAGTCTCGCTTATGTACCCCAGGCTGGCCTTGAACTTGCGGCGATCCTCCTGCCTCACCTTCCGAAGTGCTGTGATTATAGGGGTGCGCCACCACGCCCGGCAACACTTCAGGTATTTTTAAAGGTCTGATGCTGTGGAAGCCAAGATGTGTCAGTTTTCAGGGCCGCTGTCCTCTTTTTAACAGGCCGAACCAGAGCGTCTCCTCCGTTGCTTGGCACAGGATTGAATCTGGAATTAGCCCTCAACCACCACACACACACCCACCCACACACCGTTTTACCCACTGCATCTGCTTAGTACCTTTCTGAAAGTTGAAGAAACTGCGCCTCTTGTTTAGGGTAGGAAAAAGATACAGTTGAGCCGGGGGGAAAGAACAGGTGTGTGCAGGAGTAGTCAGTAAGTCATCCCCAGAATCAGCTTTTCAGGAAAAAGTTGTTTTGTTTTGTTTTTTAACAGTGTGTAGCTGTGCAGTCTAGCTGGCTTCGAACTTGTCATCCCCTTCCTCAACCTCCCAAGTGCTGGGATTATGAGCCACCAAACCTGGCAGAATAAAGGCTTGGTAAAGAAAGGATGGGGCAGTGGATACAATAAAGAGCATCTTAGCAATGAGCGAGGTTTAGTTCTGATCCTACCTTGGGTAAGGTGAACAAGTGTGTAAATTGCTGAGAATCGGCAAAGGTTATATGCCTGTATAATATGTATATGGTTAAGGCAATATGAACTATATAAATAATATAACTATGAGAAAGTTAAACTGTTTTATTTGTATATAAACCAAGCACTAAAAACCAACAACAACAACAACAAAAAATCAAGCACTGAGACCAGATCTAAAGGCCAACTCCCTGTTTAGCTTCACATGATCCTTGCCTTTCACAATGATCAGGTGAAGTATAATCTTTGTTCTTGAGATTTGCAGAACCAGCAAGCATCTCGACTAGGCACTAGAATAGATGTGCATTATTTGTCACAAACCTTCACCTGTGAGAAAGTGGGCATCAGTTCTCAACCATCCATTTCATATATTAACTGCCCCTAAATGAGCATCGCTGTAAGATGGCTTCTTGGGGACAAGAATCACTGCCATCTTCTAATCAGCTAGCTTGTAATAAAGTTCTTTCTCAGCCAGGCATGGTAACACATGCCTGTATTCCAAGCACTCTGGGAAGCTGAAACAGGATTGCAAGTACTAGTCCAGACTGACCAACATAGTGATTTAGGGAAACCCTGCCTCAAAAAATAAAAAGGGCTAGAGAAGCCGGGTGTGATGGTGCATACCTGTAATCCCAGCACTGAGGCAGGAGGATCACCGTGAGTTCAAGACTAGGCTGGGCTACACAGTGAGTTCAACGCTAGCCTAAACTACACAGAAACCCTGTCTCGAAAGAATACAGATAAAAAAGGGGGCTGGAAAAAAAAGAAACAAAAAAAAGAAAGGAAAAAAAAGGAGGGGGGGGTGCTGGAGATGTAGCTCAGTGTAAAGGTCCTGGCCTCAGGTCCCCAGTTCCAGATTAGTAAAATAAAGTTCTCTATCACTGCTTTGTCCCTGGACAAGTGTGTGGCACAGTGCCAGGCAGAGAATGTATTTGATTAAACATCACCTTTAGCCACTCTCAAGTGTTACTTGATTTATAATTTGGCTGTTGGGACTTGACACAATTCTAAGATGGATAGAATGTTCAGGGCCTGAAGATGGGGCTCAGAGATTACAGGTCAGGAAACACCTGAGTTAGGTATCGCGGAATGTCAGTGGGAGGAGCTGGTAATCTAGTTTTGGGAAATAAAGAAATTGAGGGTGGGGAATGAACACCAGATATTGTAGCATAAGACACAGAAGAAATCAAAGGAAATAAATATGTAACCCCTTCTCCCATTCCAACTGCCTATCTTCAGGATTTTTACTTCACTCACTTGAGCCTCTTCTGCTTCACTTTATACTTCACCTGACATCAATTACAGATTACATCCTTTCTAGTTAAGGATTATAAGGCTAGTTAAGGATTAGCCTAGGCCTTATAAATCTCTGATCAGGGTCATTGCATCGGCATCCTCACTCTGCTCTCTCCAATCCAATGGCCACCAGTAGTTTCAACATGTAAATCTGACTGTGTAGGGCTGCAGCCAGGTTCTTTGTTGTTTCTGTGTGCCTAGATTTTCTTTGATGTTCTTCCAAAGGCCTCTGAGGAATAACTGAGTAGCTCTGGATTTTTTGCTGTTGTTCTTTTTTGGCAGTGCTAGGGACTGAACCCACACTTTGCACAGGACTAGGCAAGCACTCTGTCACTCAGCCACACCCCAGCCCTGGCTCCAGACTTTTACCTGAGATCACATCCTTGCCTGGCTTCTCCCCTTCCCTTTCTTGCTTCCCATACTGCCATTTGGAAGCACTTTCTTCACCATCATTTGTAAACTCTCCTCTCAGAGTTGGCTTCTAGGTAACCCAACCTGAAACATTCCTTCCTAGTTTAAAACCCATCTGTGGATCCCTGCTGCGTCCAGAATAACGCCATCCTTCAGGCCCTGTACCTTCTACATGGTGCTTACCTTTCCAACTACACCTCTTTGTACTGTACCCAGCATGATTTCAGCATAGCAAAGCATCATGGCTTCCTACCAACTGCCATTTGCCTTCCAGAAATAATTTCTGTCCCCCCCTCAATTCCTATCTCTATCACCTGGAAGGGCAGGAGACTATATAGGTGTCATGTCTCTCCAGTCCCACCAGGCAAGTCCTTAGGCCTTTGTCCCTGATAGGGTGGGCAGAGTGTTCCCAACTGAGATGTTATCTGGAGTTCTCACAAGAAGTTCTACCTCAAATCTTATCTTGAGCCCATCTGCTATCTGGAGTCCTTCCCTTTAGCCCAAGTCCCTGGCTCTCCCTACCAGGGCCTACCTTTCTCTTGTGGGGCACCCAAGTCTCTGCTGGGCCTGCCAGGGCACAACCTTGTATGTTTCTTTTGTTGGCAGCAACAGATGCAGTTGGCAAGCCTAACCTTACTTAGGCTCAGAAGGTTGCCCAGTCTGGTGACCTTCATGTCTAAAACCTGCAACTGCCAGGAAGGGAAGAGTCAGAAGTAGAGCCTGAAGCCAGGTCCATCTGGGCCTTCAGAGCTGCCTGGCACCCAGAAGCATTCATTAAATTGGATGTATAAAAGATCTTTGCATAAACTGCCAAAGTCGCCTCTCTTCCTGCCAAATGAAACAGGCAAGATTTGGGGCCAAGTCTGTTCCTGTTCCTGACTGCACCAGGCAGTTAGGTCAGTTACAGACTAGGACATAAACTGCTTAAAACCAAGGCCCCTAACATTTTAAGTTTAGAAATTTTCTTTAGAATATTTATGAAATTATTGTCAATAAACCTATTCTTTAAAAAAAATAAAATAAAATAAAACCAAGGACCCAGGAAACATGGAAGGGGCAGGAGCAAAAGCCCTCCTGCCCTCCCCATAGACATGGCCCAAGAGGGCATTCAGAATGTGAACTTTAATAACAAACAGCAGGTCAAATAGGGGTTCCCCAGGAACAAGAATAACAGAGCTGGTGCTAGAGCCCCAGAGGTGCCCACTTCCTCCCCTCCATGGTTTGGAGGTAAGGAACCAGGAGGCCCTGTTGAGGAGGAGTGGCACCCAGCTCCATGTAAGTCCATCTGGCTGGGGCCTGAAGACCCAAGACGCAGCAGTGTGTGGAGTAGAGTGCCATCGTGCCTGACCTGGAAGGTCGTGGCAGGGTATGTGGCCCAGCTTGGGCAGGCAAGCAGGCCAGGGGTCAGATTCGAAAGCTTTCCTCTCGGCCATCGATGTGGCGGAGCCGCAGGTAGACATCTGTGCCAACGCCCTGCAAGGACTGCAGCTGTAGGGAGCCACCGAGGTACTCTGCGTAGGCCCGAGACGTGGGCAACCCGAAGCCAAAGCTGAGGGTGGATGGGGGACAGGACAGCAGGCTTCAGAGGCTTGAGTCTCCCAGTTTCACCCCCACCCCAAGTTTGGCTGGGCGGGGGGCCTCACCCGTGCATGGGTCCTGACTGGCCACCGCTGTGCATGTCCAGATGGCCAAAGAGGGGACTGATGCGGGGGTCCTGGGTGCTGGCCTCCGCTGTAGTGAAGTGGTAATCCATGACCCGATCCAAGTTTGTGTGAGCAATTCCTCCACCCCGGTCTGAAATCCTGGCAGGATGGTGATGACATGAACTTGGCTCAGGCTTATGGGATCTGACTACCTTTCAAGCAGACACTAGTAAGTCTGACTTCCTGTTCCTTCCACCCAAAGGCAGAATGTGGTCCATCTTGACCCTGGGGCCTGGTTTGTTTAAGCTGCCTTTCTCCATCCCCACCTCTGCTTGGGCTACTGACTGCTTATAGTGTCATGCAGGGTTTGACGTTTATCCTTAGCCCAGTCTCAAAGACTGGTTCCCAAATCCAGGCCCCACAGTTGCTGACAGAGGCAGGTGCTAGGCCCACAGGTGGCCCCAGATCCATTAGAATCCAGATCATGGCAATCTCAGGACCAGAGAATCTTTTCTGACCAGGGCCCAAGCTCCAGGATGGGGCAGGTTCTGGCTTAAGGTCCTATAGTGCGTCAGAAACAGTGCCTGGAACCGTGGCCCTCGACCCCAGCCCAACTCCACCGCTCAGAGCAAACCTGATGACGAAATCAATATCATTGTTAGCAATGGTGATGACCACATCTGGGACGTTGTAGGGAGTATCTAGGTGACTCTCCATTGTGGCTCTACAAAAGACGGAAAGACAGTAGATGGTGACACGCCAGTCCCTGTCTGTCCCCACCCACCATATCCAGCATGCCCACCTCATGGCATTCTTGAGCAGCTCAGGCAGGATATAGTCCAGTGGCATAGGGATGAAGGGGAAACGGGCAGCCACATGTCCATTGATGCGGACGCGAGGGGCATTGCCATACTTGTGTTCACAAAGGCGTCTGTGGATAGAAGGGGTAAAACTGGTACCCTTAGAGTAGTGGTTCTCATCTAGCAGCAATTTTGTTCCCCTTAGGCACATTTGGCAGAGTATGGAGATATTTTTGCTTATCACAACTAGGATTTATTACTGGTATCAAGTAAAAAGGAGCCAGGGGTCTTGGAAAAACATCCTAACATGCACACTACAAAGAATTGTCTGACTTAAAATGTTACTAGTTCCAGGTAGGAAGGGGGCAGATGTCTATAATCCCAGCAGTTCAGGAGGCTGAAAGTTCAGGTAAGATCGAAAGTTTAAAACCAACCTGGGCAACTTGGTGAGGCCCTGTCTCAAAAAACAAAAAGTACTGGGGATGTCACTCAGTGGCAAGGTCCTGGGTTCAATCCCCAGTACTACCAAAATAAAAAAAAAAAGTGTAACGGTTGAGAAACCCTGCGCCTACTCTGTGCCCCAGACAAGGACTCAAACCTAAACCTTCCCTGCCCAAAGATCCACCCCTGAGCCACGACAGCCTCACCTGGCAAAATCCACCCACTTTTCAATAATCTTCTTTGGTGACAAACGAGTGCAGATGATGCCAACAAAGTCAGGCTGGCAGGAGAAAGGAGGTCAGGGTTAGCAAGCCCTCCATCGCCACCTCAGCTGCCAAATGCCTGCAACTTCTGGAAAGCCAAAGCAGCCTCTCCTCTAGGCCCTTGGCCCAAGTCCCCAGCCCAAGGGGGCCCCTGACTCAGTTTTCTCTCCCAGAGCCCCACCTTGTCCTCATGTAGTGCCAGATGATGAGTGGCCAACATGCGGATCCCAAGTCTTGAAGTCAACGTCTTGTCCAGGAAGTAGCGGACAAGCTTTTCATCCTGTAAAGAGTGGGGCCTCTGTAACCCTGTGCCCCTACCCAGCCCCCTACTTCTCCAGGCCCCTATTTTACCGCCCTGACCTCAATGTGCTTGCGGCTCTCACGCAGGCCCTCAGCTAAGAGGGTCACCACATCCTTGTGGTCATCCAGCAGCTGTCGCACCAGCTGGCAATACTGGGCCTCATCTGCCTGGTCCTTGATCTGCACGTCACAGAGTCATGAGCACAGGTGGTACAAACCTGACCTCTCAGCCCCTCACCCTGCGTGACCCAGCCTCACCGGAGGGAAGTCTGTCAGCTTCTGGAAGGCACGGATGTACAGCTCATGCTGCAAGGAACAAATATGAGATTTCACAGGCCTGCCAAGGGCACTGGGTAGAGAACAGCCACCCAAGCCTACCCATGGAGGTCACCACCGAACCCAGTTACATGGTCCAAACCCCCACTGTGACCTGTTAGCCTCCATGAATATATACCCTTGGCCTCAGATGGCTTAGGGCTGAGTTCCATATAGCCTGACCCCTTCCAGCAGCCAAGTCTCTGCCACTGTGAGCCCCAGGTCCTCTATCTGCCCCTTGGGCCATGTGCATACTGATCTACGGTCCTTTCTACCTTACCACATGCAGGATGGTGGGGTTGCAGCCGATGATGAAGGGAAGACTGCGGAAGCCCTTAATGCGGTGAGCGATCCTTACTGGCAGCTCTTGCTGTAGGTACCGGCCACTTTTCTGTGAGACACAGAGGAAAGGCAGGGCCAGGGCCTGAGTGGCTGGCCAGAGCTCCAGGAGCCCTGGGGAAAAGAGGGAACAGGAACCTTACCAGAAGGTGGCTGCCGTCTTGAGAGCGGCCGGAATAAAGCATCATGGTGGGAGTGAGGCGGACTGAGGGCTGGAGGGGTAGACAGACCTTGAGCACTGAACCTCCAACGCCCACCCCCACATCAGTTCCGCCCTCTCCTGGACACCCACTCCAGCTCTGACTCCGCAGCGGCCCACCTTCTCCGCTGCCACGTCGATGGCTGATTGGTTGTAAAAAGAGGTGACGGTCTTGGAGCGCTCCCGTGCCATCTCCACACGGTGGGTATCGGTGGCCGAGGTTGACCTGGCCCGCAGCGAGAATGCGGGTCCCAGGAGCGGCCGCAGAGAAGGCCGGCCACAAGGGCCGCTCCCCAACACTGATGCCAGCATCATCGCCCTGCTGCTTCCCGGGCCCAGGCTGCCACCAGGGCTGAGGACCCCAAAATGCCGCAGAGTGCGGGCGGGCAAGGGATCCTCCCGGACTTCAGGGGCGCGGGTCAGTCCAGGCTGCTGACAAGATCAGATCCGGAAGAGTAGCTCCCATCTGCCGGGGCGACGGAACGCGGACTTTTTAGGATCTGAACCCAGAAGACCCGCGCCCCTCTCCACGTGGGCACCAGGACGCTTCCTCAGACCCGGGCAGGCTCTGCCCAGCCCTTCAACTGCCTCCCCAAACCCACAGTCCGAGGCTGAACAACCGGTCTAATCTATTCTGCCTGGGGCTCTCCCTGTGGTCGCGGGAGGGCGGCGGGATCCCCACACCCACCCTCCCGCAAGCTGCGCCGGCCCCCGCAGGGCCCGAGAGCCCCCGTTCAGGGGGCGGGGCTGCCCCTCGGCTCTAGTGGACCCGGCCAGGAGCCCGGCCTGCGCATGTGCGCCCGCAGCGGCGCGGGGACCCCACGCACCCAAGCTGCGGCCCGAAGGCGCCCACCTGAGCCCCCCTCGGCGGGGCCACTTGGTCCGGCCCGGATCCCCCCCAGATGGTAGGAACCAGCCCACAGCTCAGGCAAAATCCGACGCAAAACCGGAGGCTGCAGATCTGCGCGGAACCTCAGCCCGCAGGTCAGCCGAGGTGACTACTTACCGCGGGGCCAGGACCCGGGTCGGTGCCCAGGCGGAACCGCCCGGTTGGCCGGCTGGACTAGCCGCGCCGCCTGCGCCCTGTGCCGCGGTGACGTTGGCGGGCTATGGCGCCCGGGGCCCCCTGGGATCTGTAGTTTGGCGCTGAGGACTTACTCTCGGCTCCAGCCCATCCTGGTTGTGCATCAGAGCCCGAACCTCCCTCCACGGGGCTCCCGAAGTAACCTGTGACCTGAGAGTCTATCTTCTTCTGCTCGATAAAATGGGATCCCTGGAAGCAAAATACTAGGTAGCAGGAAGACTCTTAGATGTAAAGCACACAGATCAAACCCTATCCGATTCCTTCTCTGAGGCTCCATCCTTCTGCCAGCTCTAGGCTGGGAACCTAGACTGCCTGGTTTAAGCCCCATCTTGGCCGCTTAATACCTGAGGCAGGTTAGGGAACTGCTTAGAGCTTAATTTTGTAAAATGATAATATACAGTATTAAATTTAGGATTGTGTGGATTACATGAATTTACATATGGAAAAGTGCCTAGAACAGTGGCAGGCATGGAAGTAGCGTTACTCATCAGGTATTTTTTTCGGAGAGGGGTGCTGGGGATCAAACTCAGGGCCTTGCACTTGCTAGGCAAGTGCTCTACCACTTAGGCTAAATCCCCAACCCTCTTGTTAGGAATTATTAATGCCAGCCCATAGTGAGTGCAAGTCACACTGAGTGAGTTTTCCGTGCCAGTGGAGAAGACTGGGTGGTGAATTCCAAGCAGACCGTCCCCCACCCTGAGGAGGAAGACTGTTTAGGTGTGATCAACTGTAATGAGGATTTCGGGCTGTGGGAGCATCAGGGAAGGCCTGGGACCCTGCTATAGGCACAACGTGAAGTAGGACTTGGCCAGGCAAGGGAGTTGGAGCAGGAGAGGTGTGGCAGGCTAGAGAACAGCCTGGATCATTTGAGGGTGTGGCCAGAATCGGAATGAGAAGAATCGAATGTGGTGGCCAGAGCTCAGGAAGGCAAGAGGTGGGAAGCACTGGAAGGTTTTGACTGTGGGCGTTGCTCCTCACAACCCTCTGCTGTCCTGACCAGTGGCATGGAGGATTGTGGGAAGAAGGCAAAGAGACCAGTGAAAAAAACGATTCCTTTATCCAGGCAGGAGGTGATGAAATACACCTCTCTCTCTTCTCTCTTCTCCTCTTTCTCCTTCCTTCTTCCTCCTCCTCTTTCTTCTCTCTCTCCCCCTCTCCCTCCCTCATTCCTTCCCTTTATTGGATTTTCATTACACTATTTATAGATTTTTCCAGTATTTAAAGTTTTAAAAATAAAAGTGAGCTGGACTTGGTGCATGCCCATAATTCTAGCACTCTGGGAGGCTGAAGCAGGAGGATCAGTACCCCAGCCTGTGTAATTTACTAATTTAAGGAGACCCTGTCTCAAAACAAAAAAATAAAAAGGATGTAGCTCAAGGAGAGGACCCTAGATTCAATCCCAGTACCACAAAGTAGGGACATCTTTGGAGGCTTCTTTTCGGTGTTGGGGATCGAACTCAGGGCCTTGTGCTTACAAGGTGAGCACTCTAACCACTGAGCTAAATCCCCAGCTCCTGGAATCTGTCTTTAAACCTAGGGATAGGGAACTTATCAACATGGCTGGCCTGTCTGAGGAATTGGGGGAAAGTCTACACAGACCTCGGGAGAGGGACTCCCCGGGCTCCTGGGTTTCCTCCTTGCGCCCCGCCCCACACCGTTCCTACCCCCTTCTTTCCCAACTTCCTGGCAACATCCTGGAGTAAAGCCAGGAGGCCGCTAGCTCTGGACGCAGGCACAGCTTCACCACGAGGAAGGAGAGAAAGAGTAGGGCGCTCCAGGAAAAGAGGGCAGCCTGCGCCAGGAGCAGAGGACTGAAGAGTGCTTTTTCTGCGCCAGAACTTGGCGCTCACGTGTCCGCGGCGTGGGCAGGCGCTGCAGACTGTGGCTGCCGGGAGACTGGAGGCGTCTGGTACCCGCCTGACCTGGGTTGACCCGGCGCACTTGGCCAGGGCTCTGGCTGAACTCTCTGCTGCCCCCGGCGGCGGAGACTGGCCATTCGCCGCACAAGCCTGCGCTTAAAGCCCTGCGGTTAGGGAGTTTCAGCGGTGGTCAGGCAGTCTTCTTAGCGCTTTATACGGATTGATTTCATCTTTATAATTACTATCTGATGTAGGTGCCGTTTTTCTCTTCATTTTACAGACGCAAGAACAGAAGCCTAAGCTGGGCATGGTGGCATCTGTAATTCCAGACCTCTTGGGAGCCCGAGGCAGGAGGATCACAAATTTGAGCCCAACCGGGGCAATTTTGCACCTTAGCCAGACCCTGTTTCAAAATAAATAAGAAAAGCGGGGCTGGGGATTTAGCTCAGTGGTCGAGCATTTGCCTAGCAAGCGCAAGGTCCTGAGTTCGATCTCCAGCACCCACCCACCCCCAAAATAAAATAAATGAAAAAAGGGCTGGGGATGTAGTGATGGAAGGAAGGAAAATAAATAAATGATTGCACTTTATTCTAGGAGCTATTGAAATGGGATGCTATTGCCCAGCATGGTGGTACACATTTTTAATCCCAGTTATTCGTGTTGAGTCAGAGGATTACAAATTGGAGGCTACCCTGGGCAATACAACGCTAACTAAGGATTTGTTTTGTTTTGTTTTTTTTGGTGCTGGGGATCAAACCCAGGGCCTTATGCTTGCAAGGCAAGTACTCTAACCACTGAGCTAAATTCCCAACCCTGCTGGGCAATATAATGAGACCTTATCTCAAAATAAAAAATAAAAAGATTGGGGGATGTAGTTAGAGTGGTGAAGTGCTTGCCTAGCATGTGTGAGGCCCGGGGTTCAATACACACACACACACACACACACACACACACACACACACACAAGATGAGCTGCTGTTAAAAAACAGAGTGGCAGAACCACACTTTTTCAGGTCAGCAGGGCAGGGGAACACTAGGGACCAAACCCAAGGTTTCATGCATACTCAGCAAGGTTTGTTCCACTGAACTAAACTCACAGCCTGCAGATCTTTATTTTTCAAAATATCACTCTGACTGCTCTATGGAGACTGGATCTTGAGGTTGGAGGATAAGTGTATTTAGGAGACCAGTGAGGAGGCTACTACAATTGTTTAAGTGAGAAATGATGATGGCTTGGACCACAGTAGTGGTCTACATAGATTATGAGGAGTGAGAGTGAATATAGCCCAGGCTGGATGGTTGAAGGAGCCATCCTCTCTGCTTTTTGAGATACTGGGGATTGAATCCAGGTCCTTCACACTGAGCTACATCCCCACCTCTTTTTATTTTATATTTCATTGTATTTTATCTTTTTTATTTCATTTTATTTTGAGACATATTTCATTTTGTCCTGAGACAATTCAGGAGGGCTAGATTTCTCAGGTTGGGCTCAAACTTTCTATCCTTCTGCCTCACCCTCCAAGAGTGCTGGGATTATATGTATGCACCACCACGCCCAGCTAGGGGTTCAGTTTTGAGTGTGCTGGATCTAATAGACTTTTGGGACATCTGGATGATGACATCCAGTGGGTGCTTCTGACTGCAGTTGAGCCCAGGAGAGAGATCTGGGCTTGGGTCAGAGTTTAGGAGTCATGACCTATAGGGAGCAAGAGGGGACAAGGAACGAGGCAGATTGTAATTTCCAAAGATGGTCCATCCCATAGGAACTTCTTACAATATAACTTTGATACTTCTTGCATCAAGACGTGGCATCAGGGGCTGGGGATTTAGCTCAGCGGTTAAAGTGCTTGCCTTGCAACCACAAGGACCCGAGTTCGATCCCCAGCACCAAAAAAAAAAAAAAAAAAAAAAAAAAAGACGTGGCATCAGCCAGGGGTATGGTACACACCTGTAACCTCAGCACTCACCAGCACTCAGGAAGCTGAAGCAGGATGGTTGCAAATTCAAGACCAGCCTGAGAAATTAATGAGAGCCTGTCTCAAAACAAAATGAAAGGGGTTGGGGATTTGCCTCAATGGCAGAGCACTTGCCTAGCAAACACAGGCCCTGAGTTTGATCCCCAGCACCAAAAAAAGCAAAAACAAAAAGAAAACAAAAGGAGAGTGGGGATGTAGTTCACTGGTAGAGTGCCTGCCTACCGTGTGTGAGCTCCAGGTTTCAATCCTATGCATTGAAAAAAAAAAGGTACATAAAAATTGTCTTCCCAAATTCTTAATGTATAAAAGCTGCAAGAGAGGGTTATTGTTTTAACTATTTATTTCGTGGTGACTTGCTGAATAGTGATGTCATCAATGATCACTAATTTGTAATCTCTTCCCACACTGAATGGGGCTGAAGTGACCCAAGAGGATAAAGCAGAAATGATGGTGTGTGACTTCTGAGGTTAAGTCATAAAAGAACTGCAGCTTCCATTTTGTTCCCTGTTATATCATTCATTCTAGGGGAAGCCAGCAATAACAGGAACACCCTAGGAGACTGTAGAGAGAGACAGAGATAAGAAAAAGGCATAAATCCTATCCTCTTTATTAGTTTCCAGTTGCTGCTCTAACAAATTACCACAAATTTAGTAGTTTACAATTACACAAATTAGCCAGGCATGGTGACTCACACCTGTAATCCTAGCACTCTGGAGGCTGAGGCAGGAGGATCACCATGAGTTCGAGGCCAGCCTCGGCTACATGGTGAGTTTAAGTACAACCTAAACTATATAGTGAGACTCTGTCTCAAAAAAAAAAATCAGTAGATTTGGGGTTGGGGATTTGGCTCAGTGGTAAAGCACTTGCCTAGCAAGCACAAGGCCCTAAGATCGATCCCCAGCACCCCCCCAAAACATCAGTAGATTAGCAATTTTAATTTCATCTTTTTGCTATATAACCTAACAGTCACATGTTCCAGGGACTAGGACATGGATGTTTTTCGAGACCATTATTTAATCTACCATTTACTGAGATAAGAGGAATAGATCTGAGAAGGAAGAGCTATGAGGGAGGGCCTGCAGGAGTGGAGAATGTCACAGTAGCCACAGGAGAAGGGAGCACATAGGAGACAATGTGCAACAATGACTAATATACTATTGGGAGGTCAGGCAAAATGAGATTTGAAAAACAACCATTGGATTTAGCATCCTGGTGATCCCACCACTAATAGTCAGAGGAGTGTCTGGGGTTAAAAGCTAGTTTATGATGTGGGCAGCAAGGAAGAAGTGAGGAAGCAGAGAACGGGAATGTAAATTTTATCTCAAACCTTGACTGTGAAAGGGAGGATGAGGATAGTAGGGAGGAGGGAGCTGGTGAGGTCCTCTTGGCCAACAGAGACTTGTTACTGTTTCAGAACCAAGTGTCCATGCAGATAGGAAAGATGGAGAGTTTGAAGGTACAGACAAGTTGTCTGTAAAAGGGACCTTGGAAAGGCGAGCCTGTTGCGTTAACGCAAACTCAGAAATTTCCACCAGGTGCCACAACAGTACGAAGGTTAGGAAAGTAAAAGGTGTGGCCAAGGTAACGGAATTTAAGGGAGAGAAAACCCCGCCTACTGAAAGCACTGGTGAGGCAGGAGGAAATGGCTGAGTAACCCGGGAGGGTAGAAGGTTGTAGCCCCGACGGTGTCTGAAATACTCATTCAGGGCAAATGCTTGCCTCCTGAATTGGATCTAGGTCGTGGGAGTGCTAATAGATAGGGTTTGGCACAAAGACAGAGCTAAATACTGTTAGTCACGTTAATATTACTCCATTTTCCTTGGTGACGCGCAGCCTCTCCGACTACAGTTCCCGTCAGGCCTGCAGCTGCTTTGTCTAAGATTGTCCACCTCCCTACTCCAGTTTACAGCCCCAGCATTCCTCTCTGTTTTCCTGCTCGCGAAGGCGTGTACTGAGTGCCGAGAATAGCCAATAGGATCAGGCATTACGAACCTGGATCGACCAATCACCAAGCGTCGGAGAAAGGGGCGGGGCTCCACCAGACTCCGCCCTACTCCGTGGCTGGTTTTCCGCCACCTGGCACTGAGGCGGTACCTGCAGCTATGGGCTTCACCTGGAGGAACCCCGGGTGGGTGCGGCTCGCGCTCTGCGTCGCGGGCCTGGTTCTCTCTCTCTACGCGCTGCACGTAAAAGCGGCGCGCGCCCGCGACCGGGACTACCGCGCGCTCTGCGACGTGGGCACTGCTATCAGCTGTTCTCGCGTCTTCTACTCCAGGTGCGCGCGGAAGTGTAAAGCAGGGGGTCGTAGGGACCAGGTGTGCAGCGCTGCCAGGTTGCCGAATGACTGTGGAATCTGAGATCAAAAGTGCCCAGGGAACTTACACTCTGAAGCTGGACTGCTCGAGGCGGTGTGCCACAGGGGTTGGGCTACTTAGAGGTACCAGTGTCGGGAAGGGACAGAGATTCTGGGGAATCGCACGTCCCCGAATAACGAGGAATAACAGTGATCAGTAAAGAGGGTAGAGCTCAGGGACTGATGATGGGCCCAGGACGGCCCGCGAGTGGTGGGGTAGGAAGTGATGGCTGTGCCCGTGGACAAGGTAGCTAGATCTGGGTGTGCTGGTGGATCAGGGGATTGGTGGTTAGAGGAATGAGAGAAAATAGAAGGGGTGGGTGGCCTAGGAACTGGAAATTTATGAGTTCAGAGAAGAGAGTGTGTCTCAGGTTTCCCACTGTGGATAACTCCAAAGTGGGGCCAACCAGTAGGACAGCTCTAGCATCAAAAGAATTTTTGAGCCCCGGACTTGGTGGCACACGCCTGTAATCCCAGCACTGGGGAGGCTGACGCAGGAGGATTGCTGTGAGTTCGAGTCAGCCTGTACTACATAGTGAGTTCAAGGCCAGCTGGAACTACACATAGCGAGACCCTGTCTTTAAAAAAAAAAAAATTAAGGTCTAGAGAGAAAAGAGGAGCCTATGGAGGAGCCACAGCCAGGCCTGGCCTGGAAATAGGGAGCAGTGACATGGAATCCTGATGTAGACAAAAGTTCAGAAGGCAGGAGTTCATCGACCCTTGGATACCAGTGGTGGGCGGAGAACCGAAAAGGGGGACAGCCCAGGTGGTTTCTGGAAGTCACTCTTCCAGTTGACACTGCTAACCTGGTTCCCATCACCACCACCAGGTGGGGCCGAGGCTTCGGGCTGGTGGAGCATGTGCTGGGAGCAGACAGCATCTTCAATCAATCCAACAGCATATTTGGTTGCATTTTCTATTCACTACAACTGTTGTTAGGTGAGTGGCTCTACCCCTTCATGACCATCCTCTTCCTCTAGGCCAGCTCAGCCCCAACCCAAGTAGTATTGGTGAGCCAGACAGTTGATAGGTAGCCAGCTGCTCTTCTGTAAGCATCATCAGGTCCTGGGGGCAGGGAGGGAAATAGGCGTCTTCCAATTGGGTTGGACTCCCTATGATCCCAGATCGCAGTTTTGAGGAAAAACTCAGTTTTTTTTTTTTTTTTTTTTTTTACTGAGGACTGAACCCAGGGTCTTTGTGCTGAGCTATATCCCTAGTCTTTTTTTAAATGCCTAAACTGTGTTCAAACTTGGATCCTCCTGCCTCAGCCTCCTAGAGTGCTGGGATTACAGGTATGCACCACCATGCCCAGCAGAAATTCCTCTTTGAGGGAAATCTAAAGACTTTTTATCCCGTGTAGCAGGCAATTTCACTATTTGGGTCCCAGAGATCACTGAACAGATGGGGGAAGCAAGGTCTTAGAGTGGGCCTGTCACAGCCTCTTACTTTATTTATTTTTGTGGTCCTGAGGATTGAACTCAGGGCCTTGGGCTTGCTAGGCAAGCACTCTGGCCACTAAGCTAAATTCCCAGCCCCATAGCCTCTTATTTTAGATGCTTTCCCAGCAGCCCCAGTATCTCTGCCACACAGGGAAGTCATGACATGTTCTAGAGAAGGCCATTCCTGAACTTTTTTTCCTTTGCAGGTTGCCTGAGAGGACGCTGGGCCTCTCTCCTGCTGGTGCTGAGTTCCCTTGTGTCCCTTGCTGGTTCTGTCTACTTAGCCTGGATCCTGTTCTTCGTGCTCTATGATTTCTGCATTGTTTGCATCACGACCTATGCTGTCAATGTGGGCCTAATGTGGCTTAGCTTCCAAGAGGTCCAGGAACCCCAGGGCAAGGCTAAGCGGCACTGAGGCCCCACCCCAAACTATGATGACCTCATCTGCTTTGCTTTGGCCCATAGTCCTTTCCCAACCAGGCCATGTCGGGCTCCCTTGAAGGCCCGCATACTCCCCTACCCCACCCACAACCACACACAGGAAAGTGGACCAAAGGTGCCTCTACCTCTTTCTCCAAGGGCTAATTTCTGCCACTGCTCTGGGAGGGAGGGTTCTGAACAATAAATTTTCCTAAATAAATTGGCCAAGTCTGAAGCATCTGTCTGTTAGGGCCCCGGTGTTGGGTTTCCCCATTGCTGCCTTCCCTGAACTCTGAAGGATGTGAGTCACAGAGAGAATGGAGGGCCTGCCCAGGAAGGGTGTTTGTCATCAGTCTCACTTCAGCACGTAGAGTCAGCAAGGCCCCACCCCCAGAAAACAGGCTGGCAGCTCGTCCCTGCTTCCTGCAGCAGCCAGACCTCCTTTCCTGGAAGAGTCGCACATGCACCTGCGAGGGCACACTGCCCTTCTGGCTCCATGGACGCTGGCTGGGAACTTCTTCCTGTAGTCTAACTTTAACCCCTCCAGCTGCCTTATCTACTATCCCAAGCCAGTTCTGACAGCCCTGAAGGGTCAGGTTCAGATTGGGTTTTTTCTTGTGTTTTTCCTAATATATACTGAGAACTTAGCCACATGCTAAGCACTGTTTTAAGAACTTATGTTAACATTCGTAAATGAATTAACCCTTGTCATGATTATATGAGGTAAGTACTAATAGTATCCCTATATTAGGAAATCGAGGTACAGAGGCCTATTTACCTAGGATCACATATTTAGTGCTGGGCAGGGTTAAGGAGATAGGATTTATTTTTTCAGTAGGGCCTTACACATTCACTGCAAAAAAGGTAAGCACTCTGCCACTGAAATACCCCAGCCCCATATATAATCTGAGTTCTCCTGGGTCATCTGGATCCAGTGTCTGTGTGGTAACCTCTACTCACAGTTCAACTGGATCAGGCTTCCTGAACAGTCCAAGCTTATGAATCAGAAAAAGGATTCTTCCCAACTGAGAGTCTTTCCCATTTTTGAGAAAGGCAGATACCACTGTAACTGTTTCCCAGAGAGGCAGCAAGCCTAGAGAGGTGTTGGGATTTACTGTAAATTCACAGCCAGCAAGAAGCAGAGACCCAGCCCAACAAGCACCTAATCCTGTACACTGTGCTTCAGAAATGGACATGTGGAGAAGGTATGTGAAACCTACCCAGCCCTGGCCTGCGAGGCAGGGAAGCTGAAATGAAAAGTGTCAATCAGGGGAAACTCTCTACTGCACCCTTCATACCTCCATGTTGATGTTCCCATTCGGGGAGCAAGTCTACTAGAAGCCAGGCTCTCGTCTAAGCATTTTTTTTTTTGGGTGGGGGAGGTGCTGGTCCTTGTGTTGTCTAAACATTTTTACATTCAATAAGTGAGTTTTTCAGACAAGACACAGACAGGTTAACTGTCCAAAGGTACCTATGTAATAAGTGAAGGAACTGGATTTGAACTGGGGCAGTCTGGTTCCATGTTTGAGGTCTAGAAACGGGTAGTAATCAGCTCAGGGTCATACAGCCACAGACACAGCCCCAGAGTAAAGAGCTGCTGGCTCCCTCCAGCCCAAGAAAAAGTAATGACGCTTGACTCCTAGCCAGCTGGAGGCGGAGCAGAGGTGGAGCCAGGGAGACCCAGTGGCCTCTCTGAGAACCACGCACAGGCAGCAGAGTGGCCTGGAGCAGCATGAAGGAGAGCTGGGGACCAGGGCTGCTCATCCTAGGAGTAGGGGTCCTCATAGAGGGTAAGCCATCCATGTGTGTGTGGGAGGTAGTGTGGGGGATCAAGCCAACCTCTGCCACACCGGCCCCCATACTTGGTTGTGTGTGTGCATGTGGTCCTGCCTGTGGGGCCAGTCTGCCCGTGGTGATGCCTGTGTCTAGCGTGCGGTGGTGTGTGGGAGCATATACGGCCACCCCGGTCAAAAGAAGTGGGCATGACTTTTCTCGGGCCAAGTTACAGTGTCTGTAGGACTGTCATTGTGCCTGTGCATGTTCCTTGTACCCTGACTGCCAGTCTGCTTCCAGAATGACCTCAGGTAGCTTCTATACCCCTCCACACCGTCTTTCCTCTGTTGCATCTTGGCTCTCCTGGCTCAAATGTTCAGCAGGTCTATTTACATGTGGCTGCGATAGGGAAGAGGCAGGACAGGGACCCTTTCGTGGGATCTCTGGCAGCTTGTGGGAAGATGGGGAGTCTGAGTCGTTAGGATAGAGGTGAGGTGAGTCACTTCTTGAGGCCCTTCCCCACTTGAACATGATGAAGGCCTTTAATCCTTCCACTTAAAGCCTCCGTGGCTGAAGGGACAATTAAGCTAATGCCTTCCACATAGATGGGCCACCTCCCTGACTCAGTGGCGGTGGTAGGAGTAGGGGTTCTGAAGCCTGGAGGAGGGTTGGCCTGGTTCCAAACTGAACCCCAGGCTCTGTTCCTCAGGCCTAAGAATGCTGAGCACAGCTGAGGGAGGAGAATTAATTACCGAGTACGTACTCTGAATGGGTTCCAATAAAAGCTACTTCTTGACCTCGTATATTTTCATTCTGGGAGGGGCTGGTGAGGTACAGAGTCATAGGCAAGAACTCAGGGCTCACCCCAGCCCACCCTCTCCGTCAAACCTCGGTCCAGCAGGTAAAGTGTCCAGTCTCACCTGTGTCTCTCTCTTTCTAGGTCTTCAAGCAGCTCAGCATGGTAAGCTCTGGGGAAAGCTCTGAGGACTTGGGTCTGGGTTAGGCCTGGGGTGAGGCAGGATAAGGGTCTACTGTCAGCATGACTTACCCCTCTCCACAGTTTGTGGACAGCGTGGACCTGGCCCCCCCGAGCCTCAGGAGGGCAATACGGTCCCTGGAGAATGGCCCTGGCAAGCCAGTCTGCGGCGGCAGGGAGTCCACATCTGCAGCGGCTCCCTGGTAGCAGATAGCTGGGTCCTCACTGCTGCCCACTGCTTTGAAAAGTGAGTCATGGCTGGGGTCTGACAGGTCTCTGGCTTTGGAGACACATGATTTGTCCTTAAGCCCCACAAGACTGATCCTGCCACTAGAATAAAGTACTAGTTATTAAAAATCTGCCCTGTACCAGGTATATATTACCAAGTTAATCTTAACCTTCGATGTGGCTTTGTAAATCAGTAAACTGAGTTTGGGATAAAGGAAGGACTGCTTAAAGCAACAGACTGCTATCTGTCCGTCTTCCAGCTGCCTGTCTGTCTCCTGGGGCGTCACCATCTCCCCTGCACTCAACAGTTTGGGCCTTTCCTTCCCACTCCAGGGCAGCAGCGACAGAACTGAGCTCCTGGTCTGTTGTCCTGGGTTCTCTGCAGCGTGAGGGGCTGAATCCCGGGGCTGAGGAGGTGGGGGTGGCTGCCCTGCAGCTGCCCCGAGCCTTTAACCACTACAGCCAGGGCTCAGACCTGGCCTTGCTGCGGCTTGCTCACCCCACAACCCGCACACCCCTCTGCCTGCCCCAACCTGCCCATCACTTCTCCTTTGGAGCCTCTTGCTGGGCCACTGGTTGGGATCAAGACACCAGTGATGGTAAGTCCTGTCCTAGATTTAAGCCCAGAGAGGTACTCTGCTTGTCCAGGTCACAGTCTCAGCTCCCAACTGTCCCAGTCCCCAGTTCCCCTTGCCTCCCAGAACCTAGACTCACTCCAGCCTCAGCCCTCATCTCTTTTGCCAGCTCCCAGGACTCTTCGGAATCTGCGCCTGCGTCTAATCAGCCGCCCCACATGTAACTGTCTCTACAACCGGCTGCACCAGCGTCTGCTGGCCAGCCCAGCCCGGCCCGGGATGCTGTGTGGGGGTGCCCAGCCTGGGGAGCAGGGACCCTGCCAGGTCTGAGAGGGAGGAGAGGGGACGGGAGAAGGGGAGGTCTAGCCTTAAGATGGGGGCTCAACCGACAGAGAAGGGTGGAAGGAATATAGTTAGGGGTGTATGCCCAGGCCTAGGCCTCAGATGTGTCCTTGGCTCCACTGCCTGGCTCCAGGGAGATTCTGGGGGCCCTGTGCTGTGCCAGGAGCCCAGTGGACACTGGGTTCAGGCTGGGATCATCAGCTTCGCATCAAGATGTGCCCAGGAAGACACTCCTGTGCTGCTGACTGACACAGCTGCTCACAGCTCCTGGCTGCAGGCACGGGCTCAGGGAGCAGCCTTTCTGTCCCAGAACCCAGGGACTCCGGAGACCAGTGATGAGGACAGCTGTGTAGGTATGAGCAGGGTGTGTGAGGAGTGGGACATGTAGGGATGCCCAGGCCTACGTGAGGACCTCTGGGCAGCGGGCAGGAGCCACAGTTAAGCAAACTTCAGAATAGAGAACTGATACACACTGCCAAGAGCTAAGGGGGCTGTTATGTTCTGTCCTAACTTTAGGCCCAGACACTCTGCTTTCCCAGTCAGTCTCAGCTCCCAACTATCCCAGCCCCCAGTTCCCTTGCCTCCCAGAATTTAAGACTCCAGCCTCAGCTCACACCCTCTGCCTGCCTCTTGTCAGGCCCTGGCATAGAAACAGCCCCATTAGGGCTGAGACATACAGATGCTTTGGAGCTTTAAAGGTTTAGAGTTTAGGGAAGGATCTCTCCAATATGAAGGTTTTTGTTTTTGTTTCATTGTTGTAATTTTGAGACAGCATCTCACTATGTAGTGCAGGCTGGCCTTGAACTCACTATGTAGCCCCGGCTAGCCTCAAACTCCTGGTGATCTTCCTGCCTCAGCCTCCCGAGTGCTGGGATTACAGGCATGCATCACCATACCCGGCTGGATGAAGGTTTTCTAAGGAAGCAGCAAGCCTCCAGGCAGGGACCCAGCAAGATCAAACAGGCAGGGCTCACACTCGGAATCCTGGCATGAAGCAACTGACATGTAAACTACATGCAAACTTATGCTCTGGAAGGAAGCCATGTCTTGACGTTAGGGAAAACACTGGTGGGCTAGGGATTCTGGAGTGAGTCCTGCCCTGGAGGGATACGGACAGGTGGATGGGGGAATGATGACCAGGGCCCTTGTCAGAGGACTGGGACAGAGTACTTTAAGACCACCAAGCTCAAAAGCTCAGGCTCAGGCTTTTGAATTCCAAGACTGCCACTTGCTTCTGGTTACAGAGCTAAGAAGTCACTTAACCTCTCTGGAACCTTTGGTAATGAGGGTAACACAAGTGAACCTAAAAGGATATTGCAAGGATTTGACAGCACTGAGAAGTGCTTGGATCAGTAAGCACTTAACAAGTCAGATGATGTAATCCATCTGTTTCAGCCTGTGGATCCATGAGGGGAGAGGGTCCCCGGGAAGGAGCCCCTTCTCCATGGCCCTGGGATGCCAGGCTGAAGTACCAGGGGATGCTGGCCTGTGGTGGAGCCTTAGTATCAGAGGAGGTGGTGCTGACAGCTGCCCACTGCTTCATCGGGTGAGCTCTGCAGCCCTCACCTTTGTGTGCCTTGTCCCAGCCCAGTCACCTAGTGCTGTCAATGCTGCCTCTGCACAGGCGCCAGACCCTGGAAGAATGGAGTGTAGGGTTGGGGGCTGGACCAGAGGAACGGGGCCTGAAGCAACTCATCTTGCATGGGGCCTACACACACCCAGAAGGGGGCTATGATGTGGCCCTTCTGCTGCTGGCCCAGCCTGTGACACTAGGCCCTAGCCTGCGACCCCTCTGTCTGCCCTACACTGACCACCACCTGCCTGATGGGGAACGTGGCTGGGTCCTCGGCTTGGCCAATCAAGGAGCAGGTACGTAGGCCTGGGGCCACCAGCAGGTGTCCCTCCAGCCTAGAGGCCACTGGGGCACCCTGCTCTTTTCCCTTACCTTACAGGCATCAGCTCCCCACAGACAGTGCCTGTGACTCTCCTGGGGCCTAGGGCCTGTGACCAGCTACATGCAGCCCCTGAGGGTGATGGCATCCCCATTCTGCCAGGGATGGTGTGTACCAGTGTTGTGGGTGAGCTGCCCCACTGTGAGGTGAGCCCCAGTTCCAAATCTTAGCCAGCAGACTCCTGGCACTACAGTACATGACCAGACACCCCACCAGTCTCGGCCTCCAGCTTGCCTCTCACTGGAACTAGTTCTTTCTGCCAATTAGCCCCCAACAGCCAGTGCTTCGGCCCTTCTGCCCTCCCACAGCTGCCTAAGCAGAGGAAATAACCTACTGTCACTGACCCCTGACAGGGCTTATCAGGGGCACCACTGGTGCATGAGGTGAGAGGCACGTGGTTCCTGGCTGGGCTACACAGCTTTGGAGATGCCTGCCAAGGCCATGTGAGGCCTGCCGTCTTCACGGCACTGCCCGCCTACGAGGACTGGGTCAGCAGTTTAGACTGGCAGGTCTACTTTGCCGAGGAGCCAGAGCCTGAGGAAGAGGCACCAGAGCCTGAGGTGGAGGCTGGGAGCTGCCTGGCTAACTCACGTAAGTGTCCCTGGGTCTTCTCTGCTGAGCATACCTGCTCCAGACTTCTGTCTCCATCTGGAGAAAGCACTCTTCTGACCCACCTGTAGCTGCCCTGGGTAGGTAGAGCAGTGGACAGACCCACGTGGATTCCAACTGTGGCTCTTCCTCATTGTGCAACTGGGACTATGGGTGTAGAGAGAGACCCTCTTCCTTTAAAGAAGGGAACAAAATTGTGAGAATGAGACCAACCACACCTGCCTTCCTTTCCTCATAGGCCAACCAGCCAGCTGTTGACAAGTAACTCAACACACCTGCCCCTCCCATGCCCCCCAGAGGGGTTCCAGGCCTTGGGGCAGGTCCAGCAGCTCATCTGGCTGTGGGAAGGAGCCTACTGAGGACCAGCAGATGTCTCCATTCCCCGCCCTGCAGGACAGGGATGTCGCCTGTGGATGCTCCCTCACAGCTCTGCTCTCCCCCGTAGGTGTCCCTTGCTGTTCCTACCCTTCATCCTCAGACACAATCACACCAGCCACATGTTTTGAAAATTTCTTTTTTTTTGGGGGGGGAGCAATTTTCCTTTTTTAAAACTTAAATAAATTGTTACAAAATAGACTTTAGAAAATAAGTTACAAACTGTAGCAAAAGGCTCCCCTTTCACAGGCAACATTCCCACCCATGGTGCTCTCTGAACCTGCCTTTCCCTGGTATTGGGATCTGGCTGGCAAAGGTGGCCCAGCATCTTGGCAGAGCATGGTGACAAAGGTTTGAGGAAGGATGTGAGGAATACCCCACTCCCTTCTTGGGAAAGAAGCCAGATCTGGGTACTCGTCACATGGAGAGAGAAGAGCTGGGGATCCCCAAGCTACTCCTGAGCCAAACATAGAGATCAAGCCCGTCCCTGCCCACACCCACTCTCCAGTGTTCTGATCTTCAGAGACTTGAAGTTCATAGGGAGAAGCTGAGGTCTGCAGGCCACTGGGGTGAAGGGTCCAGGAGTGGGGCTGTGGGGGTAGGTGGTGGGGGCAATGATGGGTCCTCTTTGCCTGCTGTTGGTGTCACTGGGGCTCCTGGGGAGAGAGAGAGGAGGTCACTGAGGAGGCAGACGGCACACCTCCCCAACCTGCAGGCCATTCCCCCTGTTCATGGCCCCAGAGGCCCATGAGAACCCAGGAATCCTAAGACTCCCAATTACTTTTCCCAGCTCTGGCTATGTGGCCCCTCACTTGTTTTCCTTGAAATCACATGAAAGCTTTCATCCTGAGAGCTGTCCCTTCTACTCTGAAGGGACTATTATCCACCATCCTTCTCCTTCCATGATGGCCACTAGATAAAGTGCAGAGAGCAAGCCCAGGCTTGGTGAAGGAACAGGCTGTCCCACCCCTCCCTCCACATCTCATCCTCTGTGGGCTGGGTAGAGGTGAGTCTATTTAGATGCCCTCTGATAAGAGGATGAGAGCTAGGACTTAATGACTGCTGTGGTTATGGCTTGGCCTAGCTTCAAAGAAACAATTATCTGTGACTCAGCCCTCCAGTTAAAGGTGTGAGTAAGTGGGGGTTGGGGAAGTATGATGATGGGAGATGTGTGTGCAGGTGGAAAAGGATGGTTTGGCTGGACTTGAAAAAGATCTACAGCCGGTGTGGTGGTACATGCCTGTAATCCCAGGCTGAGGCAGAAGGACTGCTCCAAGTTCAAGGCCAGCCTGGGCTACATGGTGAACAGCCTGAACTGCATAGCGAGATCCTGTCTCAAAAAAAAAAAGTCACAGCAGAGAGAGGGAAGGGAAGAAAAAAAGAGATGTAGAACAATATATAGGGGGAAAAAAAATCAGAGGTCTAGTTTCTAAGAAAAGAGAACAGGGACAAGATGTAGGGAGAGATGGAGTTGAATACTGACCAGTGATCCAGTTTCCATTGGCAAGTCAGCAGTGAAGCCATAAAGCAATCCACTCAGTGGAGGTCACTGACTAACGGGGCAGACCACATTCCTCCCGAAGCCCAAAAGGCCACTCCCTACTGCCTGCAGGAAGACCTAGGAATCCTGGGACTCTCACTTATTCTCTGCTCCGTGCTCCCTTTCTCACTTCCTAGCTCCCTGATCACTCTAGAACAGAACCAAGACAAATGGCTTCATCTTTTTCTCTAGAATCATTACTGGCTGAATCAGGAAGGTTTCCAGACATAGTATCCAGGAGACGCCCAGGTACCCAGCCCATGTCAGAACAAAAAAAGCCATTCCTCTTGGACTATAGCAGGAGCCCATACAGCTGCCTCTATCTATGACCACTGCCTCTCATCTTACACTGCCCCAACCCATCATGCCATCTGTTTATCTAACCCAGGAGTTCAGATCTCAGCTGCTGAAAAGGCAGCCTCCTCAAACTATTTTTCACTTCACCTGCAGGTCCCCCACCACCTCCTGGATTTTTTGTGACTCCCTCCTTGCTCCACCACTCACCTTGGGGCCCTATTTTGCCCTCCAAGTGCCTCAACTGACCCTCCTTCTAGGACCCTTCAATCCTCTGTCCAAGCCCATTCATTCCCCCTTACCAGAGTTGGCCACTGTCCACTCCTTCTGGTGCTGCTGCTGGTGCTGCAGGAAGCTGATTCGACGGCGGAAGTGACGGGGACAATGGGGGCAGGTGAAAGGCCCCTCCCGGGGTGCATGGACCCGCCCATGGCCCTCTAGCCGGGCTGCTGTCCGGAAGGCCTTGCCACAGATGCTGCAGCGGTGGCGCTTGGGGTCCGTGTGGGTCCTGCCATGATTCTTGAGAGATAGTAGGTTGGGCAGAAGTTTGGGGCACAAGGAGCAGGGATAGAGGCCAGTGGTGTGGGCCTTCTGGTGGTTCAGGAGGCTGCCAGCATGGCGGTAGGAACGTCCACACTGGTCACAGCAGAAGGGCCGCTCCTTGTCTTGCCCCGTGAAGTTTTCTCCTTGCCCTCCGCTAGCTTGCTTAGAATCTTCTCCTGGGGCTCTGACGGATTCTGATGGGGCCTCTTGAGCTTTTCCTTGATCAGGGAGACCCACCTTGTCCTCTACAGTTCCAGGCTCTTCTATCTGACTCGGCAATTGATTGTGGCCCATGGCATGAATCTGTGAGTGAGTGGCCAGTTCATGGTGGAACTCAAAGGCTATGCCACAGTCAGGGCAGGAAAAAGCCTGGACTGATATATGGTTGTGGCTGTGGCTCTTAGTGGCCATGGGATTTAAGAACTCCTTAGAGCAGAGCAGGCAATAGTGGCAGTCTGTCTTGTGCGAATTGTGGTTCAAGAAGCCATCTGACTGGCAGTAGGTCTTGCCACACTGGCAGCAGGAATAGCAGTGGCTCTCTGGCTGGAGCTGAGAGCTGCTATCTCTATTATCCCAATTATCCATATGGCTTAGACCAGGTCCATCGGACTGGCTGTCAGCAAGGTGACAAGGACTCCTGGGGACATTGTCCTCTGACTGGTCTTCTGGTCTGGTCAATCCCTGACCCTGAGGAACCCAACTTCTACTGTGATTTACCAGTCCTCTCTCTCCTTGCCATCCATCTCTTTTCCCCATGTCCCAGGACAGTGGCTCTGTGGCTTCTGAATCTGCTGTCCCGGTGGGGTTCTGACTATGCTCTCCAGGCCTCATGGCTCCATCCTCCAGCTGGGGTACTGACTCAGAACCCCCTGATCTGCCCTCTAGTCCCTGGTGGTTGGCCACATTCCCCTCACTGCCCTCTGTGCCATTTGAGCTTCCTTGGCCACTGGCCAGCTCCCCTTTGGTCTCCTCCTCATGCTCCCGCAGGTGCCGCTCCAGAGATCCCCGGCCAGGAAAGCCACGGCCACAGAGTGCACAGCGCACAGCCACCCGCCGTGACCGCCCTGCCCGCCGCCGCTGACTCTCAGTGTGTAGTCTCTGATGGTCCTTCAGGGCCATGCGGTTGGAGTAGGTCTTGGGGCAAGAAGGGCAGCTATACTGGCCTGTCTCATGACTGCGCCGGTGGTTCAGGAGGCTACCAGCATGGCGGTAGGTCCGACCACACTGTCCACACCGGAAGGGCCGATCTTCCCTAACCAGTTTTCGAGTGCCCCCACTCCCACGCCGCTCCATGTGGACCCGCTGGTGACTGGCCAGTTGCTTCCGCAGGCGAAAGGCTTTCCCACATTCACTGCAGCGGAAACGCCGAGGGTCTGCATGGATGCGACGGTGGTTCTTGAGGGACATGAGGTTTGAGAAGCCCTTGGAGCAGGCCTGGCAGCCGAAGTGGCCAGTCTGGTGGCTCTGCCGGTGATTGATGAGGCTGCCAGCATGCTTGTATGAGCGGCCACACACCTCACAGCTGAAAGGCCGCTCAGAGCTGGCCTCAGTCTGACAGCCCTTCTCTGCTGTCTCCAACCGTGGCTCTATCTCCTCCCCTTTCACAGTGGTCTCCTCCCACTTCTCCTCTTTTACCCTCGACACCTCCTCCAGGCACTCCACTTTAAGTTCTTCTTGGAGCTTCCCCATTTCTGCCTGTGCTGGCCCTCCATCTGCCACATTCTGGGGCTCACTGCTGCATCCTACCTCTGGGATGGGTCCCACCTGGGGCTCGGAGCCTTTGCAGCGAGGGTGGTTCCGCAGGTGGTTACGGTAGGCAGCCAGGTTGGGGTAGCAGCGGGAGCAGACAGGGCAGATGAACTCTCCAGTTTGGTGGATCTTGCGGTGGTTCACCAAGCTGCCCCCATGGCGATAGGTCTTGCCACACTGGTTGCAGCGGAAAGGGCGGGGGTGAACCTCCAGAAAACTTTCACCAACCTGCATGCAAAGGCTGTCTGCAACTGTGTCACTCAACCCCTCTTCAGACTTTGTGTCTTCTCCCTCTCCAGAGATAGAGGGCACTGTGCCCTCAAGGATACCATCTGCGGCTATCTCTGTGGCATCTCCTGATGCTTCCAAATGGTTTGAAGCCTTGTCTATGGTATTCTCCAAACTTTGACTTTGGTGGTGACGCTCCAAGCTCCCCAGATCATCGTAGGTCTGACCGCAGCAGCCACAGATGTGCCCATAACCTGCTCCGTCCAATGCCTCTACCTCCCGCTGCAGCTGATTTAGCAGCTCTGCTTCTGAGAGCTGCAGTGGAGGGTTACGGGTGGAAGATACCTCTGCTGCTCCTTCCTCTTCCCCATCCTCCTCTGAGCCCTCAGTTATGCCAGAGGAGTTGTGAACCTGGCGCCAGTGAAGCCTGTAGCCAGCCCGCCCAGGAAAGATCATACCACAGAGGCAGCAGAGGAAGGGCTGTGCTGAGGCCGCCTCCCCCGGCCCATGATCCTGGAAGTGACTGCGTAGACCAGGGAGAGAGTCAAACTCCTTCGGGCAGAGGGAGCACTGATAGATGCCTGGTGGGTGGCAGGGCCTATGGTTCAGCAGTCCAGTGGCATGGGGGAAAGAATGCCCACAGTCAGAACATGTGTGAGTGACCTCAGCCTTCCAACTGGTGGCAGTTTCAGCAGAGTGGGAAGATGAGTTGGGCTTGCCACGGGTTGATTTCTGGTCTTCATCCACTCCCATGAGGACATCAGAGAAGCGAGTTCCATTGGCTTCCTCAGCACCTGGGATGTCCAAGTTGTCAAGGAAACAGGCCTCCTTCCTTTGCAGCCCTTCAGTGCTTCTACTCTCTTTATCACTCTGGAAGCAGGCCTCATCCCTCTCAAACCCACAACGGTTGCCTTCAGATTCAGCCTGCAAACAGTCTCTATCACTTTCCAAGTTGCCTTTAGTTCCACAAGGACTGTCCCCTGAAGGGTCTTGGGAAGAATCCAGGCCCTCATTGTCTTCCAACTCCTGGGCCCAGGGCCCCTCTAGTGGGAATTTGGCTTCTCCCCCACTGCCAGCCCGTTTTCGATGATGCCTGCTCTGCCGCCGACTGTGGCGTCGCAAATGGCTCTTCATGGCAGCCATGGTGTGGAAGTGCTTGGCACAGGCCTCACAACTGAAGTCCCCTGTCTGATGGGTCTGTTTATGGTTGATAAGGCTGCCTGAGTGTCGATAGCTCTTGCCACAGTCTCTGCAGGCAAATGCCCTAGGAGGTGACACTGTGGTCTCTGTCCTGGTACTTCCCCCTTCCCTATGGGTCAGGTCATGTTGTTCAAGGCTCTCACGATCTTCAAAGAGCATCCCACAGATGCTGCATATTAGCGGTGACGTTGTATCTGCTGCTGGGGGGATAGTAACAGTCCCTTCTTCGTGTTTGCACGCGTGTCCCTCATCTGTGTGCGGGGTTGCCTCTGCTCCCACTGAATTCGGCAAAAGTTCCACCTTGAGGTGGCTGCGGGGACCCTTAGTTGCTGAGTCTGTACTTCTTCGAGCAGCCTTGCAATGCACTCTCACATGGTTGCGCAGGGCCATAAGGTTCGGGTACTTTCGGGGACAGAGTGAGCATTGGTACTCTCCTGTCCGATGGCTATGGCGGTGGTTCACCAGGCTCCCCCGGTGGCGGTAAGCCCGACCACATTCATTGCATTTATAGGGGCGATAGTCCAGGGTGGTAGTGGGGGCTTCTTCCTCTTTGTGGGTGGTATCAGCTAACACCAGGGAAGCTGATGGCACTGATGACTGCACATCTTCCCCAGCTCCTTGCCGGGGTCTGTGATGAGCCCGCACATGATTTTTGAGGGCTGCTGCATTGAACAGCTGCTTGGAACAGACTGAGCACGGGTAGACACCTGTCTGGTGGCTCTTTCGATGGTTGATGAGGCTCCCTGCATGGCGGTAAGTACGGCCACAGTCCCCACAGCGGAAAGGCCGGTACTCCTCCAGGCCACTGTCTTCCAGCTCCCCAGAAATGCTGAGCTCCAAGCCATTCAGCATCTGCACAGTAGGTAGCTGGTCCTGGGCACTCTCATCTGTGTGCCCATTGGCGGTAGGCAGTCCATTATTTTCCCAGGGCTGTTCCTGCCTTTCAACCTCATGGGACTGCTGGTGTTCCAGCAGCTCCCGGGGGAGCCGGAAAGCCCGAGGGCAGTGGGGACAGTGGTAAGGCCGATACTGGGCATGGAGTCGGGAGTGGTTCTTTAGAGCCATGAGGTTAGAAAATTCCTTGAAGCAGATGGCACAAGGATAAACGCCCAGAGTGTGGCTCTGGCGGTGGTTGGTGAGGCTTCCAGCATGCTTGTAGGTCTTGCCACACTGACTGCATTTATACCGTCGCTCCTCCTCAGCAGGAGGAGACTGGGTGGGTTCCTGGCTCCCTGTGAAGTTCACTACTGATTCAGCCAAATACTGTTCCAAATTGCTAAGGAGGCTGCTGGCTGGAGTGGGGAGAGGTGGGGCTCTGGCAGAGTGAGTGGTGGGACCCCAGCCCCCTGTACCCTCCTCAGGATCTGGTTGGCTTTCCCAGCTTTCTCTTTGTCTGGTGGGTATATCTTCCAAAGCACCTGGAGTTGCCCTGGAGTCAGGTCCAGATTCATAGTCATGCGTCTGTTTTGTATGTTTTGTTTGGTTTTCCCAGCTTTCCCCAAGGCCAAGCCTCTGGCCCCAGGAGTCAGCAGACACTGTTTCATTCTGGAGATGTGGAGTGGCTTCTTTAGGGCGAGGGGGCCTGTGCCTGCGACGGCCCTCAGGAGCATGTGTCCTCATGTGGCTCTTGAGGGCCATAGGATTGGTAAAGTCCTTGCCACAGATGGTACAGGGGAAAAGTCCAGTCTCGTGGGTCCGACGGTGGTTGACCAGGCTCCCTGGGTGACGGTAGCCTCGCCCACACTGCTGACAGCGGTAGGGCCGAGGGATGCTGTCAGCCTCCTCACTATCCTGATGGGGAGATGGATGGAGCAGTTCTCGGTGTCGTGACAATTCTGGGAGACTAGGAAAGTGGCGCTGACAGTCAGAGCAGCTGAGTGAAGGGGGTGTATCCTCCATGGGGCAATATGATAGAAATCTGGAGGTTCAGGAAGAGTAGACAGGTGGCAATAACATCTTCCTCTGGTGCAGGGGCCTAGGAAGAGGGGGCAGTGGTCAAAAGGAAGGCTCAAATTGACTTTGCCTTGGTTCTATGAGCAACAAGTATATCAGAGATCACTAAGAGGTTCCCCAACCATCAAGATCCAGGGACTTGGCTGGGGATTTAGCTCAGTGGTACATCATTTGGCTAGCAAGCACAAGGCCCTGAGTTCAAGTCCCAGCACTGTCCAAAAAAAAAAAAAATACCCAGGGACTTGCTTTCTACTAGAGCTAAGGTGGAAGTACCATCATTTAAGGCCTCCCCACGAACAGCTCGCCAAACATGGGAGCTCCTCTAGGCTTAAATTATCCTTAGAGGTACAGACAAAGAAGCTATATTCTACATAGATATAACCTACTTCAGATCATAGTTCTGTTATGTCTTTTAAACCACATCCCAGAGGTTTTATGTTCCTAACCCTCTGCTCTCTACAACATTCTGAAAGTATAAAAGTTTCCTGTGGCATCTTAAAAGGAAGCTAGTCTTTTCAATAAGTCCAGTCTTCTTTAACCTTCAGCAAGAGTAGCCTAGAAGACTGATAAAACAGCTACTTTCTCCAGCTGACAGTTGAGTACTAAGAGGTCAGAGATTTGCTTCAGAGAAAGACTGGCTTGTTTGAACACTGCCTCTAGTCCTTACCATGTAAATACGGTCTCTTTTCCAAAAGACTCTCTTGGCCACTTCCTTTACCCAAACTACCCGCCATCTTGATAAAGTCCCATCCCATTTCAAGTTGAGAATTTCATTTTATCTCCTTTTTCTATCCCATGCCACCTTACATTACTCTTACCATTTCTCATTTTTTCTTCAGTTTGGTCTCTTAATGCTGATGATGTCAGCCACTCATTCTAAGTATCATCATGTGCCAGGAACTGTGGTAAGCATACTCATTGTGTCACCAAATCCTCGTAATACTTAATTTTTCCGTTAACCTAGTTTACACATGAGCAAACCCACTCAGTCTTAATTCCAAAGCCCTTGCTTTCTCAGTAGCAGCCCCTCGTGCCTCTTGTATCATCTTGGGTCTCTTCCGACTCCCATGGGACCCCAACAGGACTATCTCCGACACTAAACCCCCTCATGAACCTGCTCCCCGGAATTCTCGCCTCCCAAAGCTCCTTCTCCCAGCTGCCCCTTTCCTAATCAACCACCAATGAGGTCCTCTCCGGTCACTCAACTCCTCTGTCAATGGCCTTTCAGGATCCCTACCTCGCAACAGCAACCCCTTCTTGTTCCCGCCGCGGGCGCGTCAGTTGGGGACCGCGAAAAGGAGCGCGCCTGCGCACTGAGACCCTTACCCTAACTGCAGCCGCGCGCCCCAAGAAGTGGCTGTGGGGGACTTCTCGCGCTCCCATACACGCACACTTATCCAGGGCTCCAGGGAAGCTGGAGGGGAGGTAAAGACGGAAAGAATAAGAGAGAAAAGGAACGAAATACAGGGAAGAAAGTACAGCTGATAAGAGATACGAATCTAGCCCCTGCTCCTCGGACACTTCCTATTGTTACTAGGAAACAGGAAGTGTCCAGAGGCAAAAGCTTCCCCGCGAAACTTCCGACTCAGGAACACTTCCAGTCCTGCCTTCAAGCAGCGGTTGCGCGCACATTTCCGGCGCTGGGTTCTAGCCGGGCGCAACTCCGACTCCGCCCACGTAGGTCACAGCGCTGCATTTTTACCAACTACCCTAGCCACACTTCCGTCCAGAGCCGATAAAATGGTTCCGGTGCATACTGAATGAGACGAAGAATAAAAAAAATTCTGCAGCTCTGGCAACAGTACTTTGGCGTCACTTTTCATGGGGCTCTCTGAAAGACTTCCCAAAACAGATGAGGGAGCCCCATTAAAGTCACTCCTCGCTATTAAAAGAAATGTGGAATATAAGCGGATTTAGGTTGAGCACGGCCTGTCCTCCCACCTTTTAGGTCTTGGTGACACTTCGGTGGCCTGGCCGGTGTATACGGTCAGTCAGCCCGGCGTCTCCTCCCCTTAGCACCCAGAGACCCTTTGGAAGCTGTTTCTCCGCTACCATAGGCTGGAGGTGCTCCTGTAAACTTTTCCTTCCTCCTCCGCCAAGAAAGATCCCTTCCACTTCCGCTTTCTGACCCGCCGGCTCCACCTCTCCTGCCCCCTGCTGGGTCCTAGCGCCGGCCTCAGAGTCCCGGGTTCTGTCTGTGCAAGGAGCTAATCCCGAGGCCACAGAGTCGGCCTAAATCGAGTCAGGTAGGAGATGCCGGCGAGAAGTCTCAAGGGCCTGGGGCGGCTCCCGCGCGGACGTGATCCCAGCTGGCCTCAGTTTCCCTGTGGCCGCCGAGGGAGAACTGGTTTGGTCTGGCGCGGGCGGGGCGGGCGGCGAGCGGCCCGGGGCGGCCTCCGGGCCCAGCAGGTCCTAGAACCCGCCGGTTGTCCCCGCGGGCCGGCTGCTGCGGATGTCTACGCTCGGCCGAGGCGGTCGCCGGCCGTGCGCGGTGCGGGCCCAGGGGTCCTAGAGTCCGCCATGTTGCGGGCTTTTGTTTCCGTGGTGCGGCCGGCCCTGCTAGGTCCCCGGCGCCGGTGGCCCCCCTCCCCGGCTGAGGCCCTAGCCGCCCCTCCTACGGTCCTAAAGAACGCCATCTTGCAGAGCCTTTGTCTGGCTTTCGGGCCTCCGTTCATTCATTTTTCATTCCCTCGTTCTTTCACTCCTTCTTGCCACATTCGCTGAGGTCACATTTTCCTAGGGTTTATTCCGAAGAGAGTCAGACTAGGGCCCTTCCCTGGGGAGTTGCCTGTCTGGCCAGAGCACCGACACACACGGTGGCAGAGAGAGGAAAGCAGGGCTTGTACAGTGCTTGGCCCCTTCTCAGAGCGCCTGGTAGTCCCTAACGCCCTTCAGTCTCCCTTATGCCTCAGGGACCCCATTTCACTGATGAAGAAACTGAGGCCCAGAGCACCGCGGTTCCTTTATCTCTACTTCCCATTAAGTGTCTCCCCTCCTTTATTGGTATGTGTTTACGATACATAATAAATACATTCACTGTGGAACACTGGTACATATACATGTTGTATCTTGATCTTTTTCGTTAAGTATTTTTGAGTATTCGGAGGGTGGATGCAAAAGAGTTTTCCCTTGCAAGAAGGCAAGCAAGGGCTACTAGGCAGAGGGCATGACGTATAGAGGCGTTCAAGTAGGAAGACTGTGGCTGGAGCTTAATTCACTGACCATAGGGCAAGATTGCCACTAAAGCTGAGGGTGAAAAAGACCAGGTTTTAGACCAAGAATATGATTAGTGTTCACCTTTACACAGTTTTATCAACTCTCCCGATCACTTATGGCCTGTGAAGCTAATAGGATGACTACTTGTTTAGAGATGGGGAGAGTTAGGTGTCTCCTTTGCACCTCATCCTTGCCCCCAAGGCCTTAGCCTGAGTTTTGGGGGAATTGAATCTCTGCATATGGGTGAGAGAGCAGAACTTCAGCCCCCTTCTAGGCGAGGAGTGAAGCAAAGACTGGACTTCATCACAATAGTGAACTTACTATGGAATACTGAAGTGCTGATATTTGGGCCTTATGAACTTGGAATGGAGGACAAATTCAGCTCATAAATAGCAGTTGACTGTTTCTCACAAACTCCTCCTATGGGAGAGGCAGAGGCTATAGACCCTGATTTGAATTCCATCTGAAGTTAATTCATGCTATTTGCCTCCTGTGGCCAAGCAGTTCTGGGCTTACAGTATGCACATAGTAAAGGTCTGGGCTCTTCAGCCTGGACACTGGTGCTGGAAGCAGGTAATTAACCCTTCAATGCCTAGTGATCCATTTTTGGAATGCCTGTAACAATAGAACATAATGAAATGTGTTCTCTTCAGATTCTTGCTCCTCGAAATTTTCTAGGTAATGTATATGCATTTCATGCAAAAATTCAAAAAATTTCAGTCTTCAGTATAAATGGGTTAACAACCAAAACATAAGAAGTATAAGTGCTAGCAAAGCAACAGTTGGAAGAGAGCCGAAGTTTGGGAGTCTGACCAGCTGGGGGTTTTTTGTTGTTGTTTTTGTTTTTTTACCAGCTGGCTTTTTTTTTTTTTTTTTTTTTTTTTTTTTTTTTTTTTTTTTTTTGGTGCTGGGAATCGAACTCGGTCCTTGTGTACCAGCTGGTTTTGAATACTGGCTGTCACTATTACTAGTCACTTTGCTTCTCTGTGTCGTCACTTGTTCTAACACTAATTTTATTGGATTAGGGCTCTAAGTTTTTTACCTCATTTAACCTTAATTCTGCAAAGGCCTGTCTCCAAATTCAGTCACAGTGGGAGTTAGGGACTTGATATATGAATTTTGGGAGAACACAAATATTCAGTTAGTAAAAAACTTGTAAGAACTTTTAAAATTAGCTTGAATAATATGCATAAAATGCTTAGAGTGATACCTGACCCACAGTAGGCTTGCAAGGAGTGTTGGATCTGGATAACACCATAAAAAATTTAAGAAGAGAGGAAAGAGAACGATTAGCAGGGATGCAGATAGCATTAAGAAAGGTGGTCAAGGGTTGGGGATTTAGCTCAGTAATAGAGTGCTTGCCTAGCAAGCACAAGGCTCTGAGTTCGATCCCCAGCACCACAAAAAAAAAGGAAAAAAAAAAGAAAGGTGGTCAAGAAAACCTTCTTTGAGGAAATGGCAGGCAACTGAGGCCTAAAGGAAATCAGAGACAATGACACAAAGATCCTAGGGGAATAGCAGTTGTGACAGATGAACTGCTAGTGCAAGCTGGTCACCTACCATAAGGTAGAAGGAATTGAGCTCTTTGAAATGAAGAAAGGGGACCTGGTGGAGAGGAGTTGGAGATGAAGTAGGTAGGAATTCGACGGACTGGGCGTTGTTGACCATGGAAAAATACTGGTCTTTGTTCTGGGAGCAGTGTTATGATTTGGCTTAAAAAAAAAAAAAAAACTCAAGTGAATAAACACTGGTAGAGAAAGAGCCTAGCCCAGGGACTTGAAGACTTGAGTTTGAATCTGGCCTCCTTGATTAGGTGTGTATCCTTGTATATATTGTTTCCCCTTTGGGGTCTTAATCTCCACATCTGAAAACAGAGATGTAGTAAAAATGACTCCTAGGAACATATGAACACCTAAGGATGTGTCTTTTTTTTTTTTTTTTCCGAGACAGTGTCTCAATATGTCCTTCAGGCAAACCTTGAAGTCACAGTATAGCCCAGGGTGGCCTTGAACTCTTTTGGGGTTTTTTTTTTTTGTTGTGTGTGTGTGTGTGTGTGTGTGTGTGTGTGTGTGTGTGTGTGTTGTTTGTTTTTTTAAGTGCTGGGAATCAAATCCAGCACCTTGCATATGCTAGGCAAGCACTCTATCACTGAACTACTCCCCCAGCCCATGTATTTGGTTTTTTCTTGTTGTTATTGTTGCTTTTTGAGACAGGGTCTTGCTTTGTAGCCTAGGCTAACCTCAGACTTGCTCTCTCAGCCTCCTAGAGTGCTGGGATTACAGGGGCGCACCTTCATGCCTGGTGATATGTACATGTATTTGATTTGTAAGTGTTGGGTGGAATGATCCAGAAACTGTTTAAAATAGATTCCTATGTCCTGCCTCAAGCTCCCTAGATGACTGTTCTGATACAAGGGATTTACAGACTTCACTTGGAGAAATATCACTCTAGGAAAAGTCCTCAGCAATGTGAGGATTTAATAGTAGATTTAGATGGGCCTAGCTTACCTGGCCCTCCGCTCTTCTTAGAGTTGGGTGCCTGCTGGGACCAACGAGGTGCTCCTTACCATCTCCCTGGGAAGTGCCTTAGGATGGATTTATCCCACAGCAACCTGGGTTCTGTTTCACAGATAAGTATGAGACTGAGGCTCAGAGCTGTCAAGGACCAGAATAGAATCCAAGCTCAGAACCAGCAGGCCCAGTCTCCTGAAATGTAAAAGGTGCTGGTTCTGGCCTCAAGGCATTTCTGTAGGAATAAGAGGAGGCATAGGTGCAACCCAAGCTTAAGGTTCTGGTCACCGAGGGACTGGCCCTGGTGTGGCTGAAAGCCGGGGAGGTCTCAGGCCACTGAGCAAGGGCCCAGTGGCTTAAAACAAGTTAAAACACCTGATTTCAAATCCAAGCTTTGTGACTGGGCAAGTCATGCTACTCTTGGAACCTCAGTTTATTCATCTGTAAAATGAGGCAGTAATTCTTATCTAAGGAAGCAAGAGAATTAATAAGGTAGCATACTCAGTAAAATGTCTGGCGCTGAAAAGACTCAATCATCGAGGGCAGTAATTATTCTTGTCTCATTCAAACCTCACCCAACTCTCTGAGGTAAGTACTATGTTTACCTCCATTTTTCAGATGAGAAAACTAAGGTTCTAAGACATGCAATAATTGCACAAGGTCACATCAGCTGGGAAGTAATGGAGGCAAGATTTGAACCTGGGCATTCTGGCTTCAAAGGCTGTACACTTAACCACAATGCTGTCCTGTTGCTCTGGACCTCAGTTCCTTTATCTGTGAAAAGAACTTTTCTCATGATGCTGACATGAAGGGTAAGTGAGTCAATACCCATAAAGAACACAGGATATAACCTGGAACTTGATAAGTGAGTAAATGTGAGTTGTTTGGTTTTTTTCCCCAGTGCTGAGCATTGTGCCGGGGCCTCACTCCATGCTAGACAAGTACTCTGCCACTAATCTGTAACCCCAGCCTGCTACCATTAATTTTCCTAAGGAGAAACTTTATCAAGCAGACTGTTCAGAAATAGCCTAGGAGGCAGATTGTGAGTCTCTTATCCAGGGATAGGGCTGGATCTCTTAGGAACTGTAGGAGGAATTCAAACAGTTGAAACTCAAGCCCTTTAACTCACCTTCAAGCCCCAAGATTTAGTGGGAAAGGTGAAATAACCAAGTTGAGGGCCGAATGAAGTTATGTGGAATTGGGGCCAAAATACAAAGAGGAAGTACAGGAAGAACCTAGGGGAAGTGGGGCTCAAATGAAGGATTGGTAGGATTTAGAACAACCAGAACAAGTCTGGGAACTTGCATAGTATGATGGAAGCCATGGAAAGTTCATGGGGGATGGGGGCATCACATGGTACTTTAGGGAGACAACTGGCTCCATGAGGTGAGGGGCAGAACAGTGGGTAGGACTGAGGCAGGACCTCCAGGTAGGAGGTGCTAACTTGAAGGACGAAGCCTTTGTCACTCACTGGAGGGGCGGCTGGGTCCACTAGGTAAGCTGTGCACTTTCCTTGTGAAAGGGTCCCGAGCTTTTAACTATTTCCCTTTTAGCACCCTCCTGTCTCAGCTCTGCTCCATCCTCCTCCTCAACCTGTGTTGTGACTCAGGAACCTCCAACCACAGAGGGCTACAGACAGAGAAAATATGCCTAAAATAACTACTAATTTCACTGAGACCTCACAGTGCATTGTCCAAAGGACTGGCAGTAACATACAGGCCTCCCAGCCTCTAGGCACACCTGGCTCTTCTCCCCACTCCCAGATGACTCCCCACAGTTGCAGCGGCTCGTCTCTGCGTAAGTGGATCTGCTGTAATCCTCTTCTCTTCATCCCCTGAGAGGATGAGCTGGTGTTAAGGCTAATACAGCTGCTAATCCTATTTCCTCCCAATCATGATCCCAAGAGCAGCTGGGTGGACAGTGTCTCAGCTCCACACAGAAAGTAGGGACCTCAGCTAGATCAGATACATAGATCATGACTGAGAAAGAGGCTTCTGGCTGCTAGTAATAGCTCAGACTGAGAGGGCGCAAGCTCCCCACTACCAGAGTTATGGGAACAAGAGCCCAACAGAGCTCCCAAAGCAGAGGATGGACTAGCATTCCTGTCTGGGGTGGAGTCCTTAAACTGTGCAAGGCCATCATTCTCTGCAATACTTGTACCTCTGAGAGCTGACCAACCAGAGAGGGCTATAACACACATGTGAGGGGCCCATCACTTCCACAGTGCCCTGCACTACATGTAGCTCTCTTCTAGACCTAGGCCTGTCTTCCCTGGGCATCTAGATTGGGCCAGGCCCACAGCTGGTTACACTCTGCCTCTGTCACTTTGCACAGACCCTGCATCCTGCAAGTCCTTGGACACTGAGCTGAGGGGGACGATGGGGAAAGAGATGGGACCCAGGAGTTCTGGGGATTCCAGCGTGTTGGAAAAGCCCAGAGGTTGGGGAGAGAAGTACCAGTGGACCTTTTGTGATGCCAACCCCCTCTCTTAGCCCCTTGGAGCCCCTCACCAGGTTCACTCCTACTCTTCATGAGAATAACAGAGAAAACTTAGAGTGTCAGAGCTGGGAACGGTTGGCCGGGAAGTTGTGGGAGTCCCCTTGTTTGTGCTGGGCATATCAGGTGAGAAATGCAGGTGAGATAGGTTCCCTCTGAGACCCTCAGAGGCCTTTGGTGAGGATAAGAGGCCTTGAAGACTAGCAGAGGGATTTGGCTTTGGCCTGACTTTGATTGTCTTGCAGAGAAGCCCCACCGATCAAGGCCATGGAGGTGGAGGCCACGGAAGCCGGGTCCCCAGCCCCTGGTTACAAGCGCTGTGGCCGCCGCTATAAGTGCCTGTCCTGTACCAAGACGTTTCCAAACGCTCCAAGGGCCGCACGCCACGCTGCCACGCATGTGCCTGCAGACAGCACAGAGGAGGTGGCAGAGGTGAAGACAAAGCAGGACACTGAAGCCAAGGGAGAGGAAGCCAGTGGGGACAAAGGATCTGGCTCAACGGTGAAACCTCGGCCCTATGCGTGCCCACTGTGCCCCAAGGCCTACAAAACGGCACCCGAGCTCCGCAGCCATGGACGCAGCCACACAGGTGAGAAGCCCTTCCCATGCCCGGAGTGTGGCCGCCGCTTCATGCAGCCCGTTTGCCTGCGCGTGCACTTGGCCTCGCATGCAGGCGAGCTGCCCTTCCGGTGCGCGCACTGCCCCAAGGCCTATGGCGCGCTCTCCAAGCTCAAGATCCACCAGCGCGGTCACACAGGCGAGCGGCCCTACACCTGCACTGACTGCGGCAAGAGCTTCGCGGATCCCTCGGTGTTTCGCAAGCACCGGCGCACACACGCGGGGCTGCGGCCCTACGGCTGCGAGCGCTGCGGCAAGGCTTACGCGGAGCTCAAGGACCTGCGCAACCACGAGCGGTGAGCAAGCTGTCCATCGTCGTGACTGCGGTACGGTAGCTAATGGGGCGAGGGTGGAGGGAGCCCTGGAAGGTGGTGGGCCAGGCTGCTGTGAGGGGCAGGGAGAAGCCAGTGTCTCTGGTTCGGGGGTAGCAGGGAGGCCACTTTGAGATGGAGCCCCGAGGGGCGGATTCCATTTGTTCACGTTCCAGTTCTGCCGGGCATCGGGGCAGGGTTTGGTCCTGGGAGCCCAGCTGTGGGTAAGGCGTCGTCTGCACAGGTCTGTGATGTGCGTAGAGGTCTTACCTGCAAGTTTCTTAAGTCTTGGGTACAACCCTGTGTCCCTTAGGGGATCAGGCCGAGGAACCCAGGAATATTTAGGATCACGCCCAATAGGCAGCAAGGCACTGCCACCTTCACACCCAGCCCTCCCTGCCTCCACAGGTCCCACACTGGGGAGCGCCCCTTCCTGTGCTCCGAGTGCGGGAAGAGCTTCTCCCGCTCCTCGTCTCTCACCTGCCACCAGCGCATCCACGCAGCACAGAAGCCCTACCGCTGCCCGGCTTGCGGCAAGGGCTTCACACAGCTCAGCTCCTACCAGAGCCACGAGCGCACGCACTCCGGGGAGAAGCCCTTCCTGTGCCCGCGCTGCGGCCGCATGTTCTCCGATCCCTCCAGCTTCCGGCGCCACCAGCGCGCACATGAGGGCGTGAAGCCCTACCGCTGCGACAAGTGCGGCAAGGACTTCCGGCAGCCGGCCGACCTGGCCATGCACCGACGTGTGCATACGGGCGACCGGCCCTTCAAGTGCCTGCAGTGCGACAAGACGTTCGTGGCGTCCTGGGACCTCAAGCGGCACGCCCTGGTGCACTCCGGCCAGCGGCCCTTCCGCTGCGAGGAGTGTGGGCGCGCCTTCGCTGAGCGTGCCAGCCTGACCAAGCATAGCCGCGTGCATTCCGGCGAGCGCCCGTTCCACTGTGGCGCCTGCGGGAAGTCCTTTGTGGTGTCGTCCAGTCTCCGGAAGCACGAGAGGACCCACCGGAGCAGTGAGGCCGCCCCACCAGAGCTGGTGGTTGGGTTGGCACTGCCGGTCGGTGTGACAGGCGAGGGCCCAGCCGCCCCAGGCACAGCCACGGCCCTCGGGGACCCTCCGGCGGGGATGCTGGGGCTGACCCCCGAGTCCAGCACAGTGATGGCCACACAGTGGCAAGTGGTGGGCATGACGGTGGAGCATGTGGAGTGCCAGGGTGCGGGTGTCGGGGAGGCCCCGGGTCCCTTAGGATTGGCAGGGGTTGAGGCCGATGAGAAACCGCCACAGTTTACTTGTCGCGAGTGCAAAGAGACCTTCCCCACACTGACCTTGCTGCGTCGGCACGAGCGCTCACACCCTGAGCTCCGGCCCTTCCCCTGTACACAGTGTGGCAAGAGTTTCTCAGACAGGGCAGGGCTGCGTAAGCACAGCCGCACTCACAGCTCTGTGCGCCCCCATGCCTGTCCCCACTGCCCCAAGGCTTTCTTAAGTGCCAGTGACCTGCGCAAGCATGAACGCACCCACCCTGTACCCATAGGGACCCCCATACCCCTGGAGCCGCTGGTGGCTTTGCTAGGAATGCCTGAAGAGGGGCCAGCCTGAAGCACGTGGTCCCCTTTATAACACTCCCTCCTAGAGTGCGTGCCCCCACGGGGCCTCTGGGACTGCTTCCTGCCCTCTCCTACTCTTTATAGACTCCAGATCCCTGCCCCGGGCAACTAGCTCACCTGCCACAAAACTAAGAGAGCAGGGAACAATAGACACTGGCAGAACTGAGAGGCAGGGTTCTCTCTGGACAGGCACTGAAGCGTTCACTTTGGCACTGGGCTGTCTTCTGTCCTGGTCGAGGGTAAGTGGATGAGGACAGGGCATCAGAAGAGGTTCAGTGGAGAGCCCCAGACTGATGGGTCTTTAGATGTATTGTTTCCCAAAGTATGTTTCAGGATGTCTTGTGACAAAGCATTCCATGGCCGAGTGAGTACAGGAAGTTTCCTGTCCTCTTGTGGAAAAGTTTATTAAAGGCATCAAACCAGGTGTGGTACATACACCTGTAATCCCAGCTGCCTGGGAGGTTGAGGCAAGAGGTTCACAAATTTGAGGCCAGTCTGGGCAATTTAGCAAGATCCTGCCTCACAATAAAAAAATAAGGGCTAGGGATGTAGCTGGGTGCCCTCTGGGTTCGAGCCCTTGTTTTTTTTAAAAAAAAGGGTCCTCCAATGAACAAATCTGTTTAGCTTTGTTTACCCCATACTTATATGACCATGGAAACCTTTTACTGAGTGGGGTTTTTTTGTTTTTTGAGACAGGGTTTCGCTATATACTTCTGGCTGGCTTTGAATTTACTGTGTACCCCAGGCTGGTAGTTTTATAGATAATAACTTAATGCCAAAAACTTACTCCTGTATATCACAGTAACAAATTAGGAAAAAAAAAAAAGGTTGCTATAACAACAACAAAAAGGCAAACTACAAAAGAATACAACTCATAGGAAATGTGTAAAACCTATATTTAAAAAATGATGTATCTGGCCTGAAGTATAAAATCTAAGTACTTCGGGAACATACTGTGTACCTGAATGGAAAGTTGTTTCTAAAAGATGTTGTTTTTCCTACCCCAGTGTAATCTTTGAATTTTTAGCATTCTAAAGATCTTCTTTTAAATAATTTAAAAATCCAAAGTAATACTTTTGTGTGTCTGTGTGCTGGGAATTGACCCAGAGACTTGTGCGTGCCAAGGACAAACCCTACCACTAATCTACAGTCCTTAGCCCACAACACATTTTCCAAAAACAGTGGAGGCAGTGTATTTGACATACTGGATAATCAAACACCAAAGTACTGGAATAAAAACTGAGTATCATTGGCACAAAAATAAATTAACCAATGGAGGAGGGTGACTCAGAAACATCCCTGAATATTTCTGTGTATTTATGATAAATGATTGTTTAAATCAGTGGAAAAAGGAGAATGTTAAGTAGCTTTCCTTGAAAGTGAGAGCCCTCGAGTTCAGTCCCCAGCACCATTAAGTAAAATTTAAAAATTCAAAAAGTATGTCACATGGAAAAACAAGGGGCAGATTTAGTAGGGGAAAAAAAGAATAAGGTATAAAGTTATGTAGTTAGTGTGCTTCTCTTTGGGCCAAATTACACATAAGTGGTCAAATTGCCAGACTATTGGAAGGATACTCAACAATTGATTCCAGGTTATAAATTCTAGCCACTAGGGCCTCCTCCAAAGGTCCGTGTGAAGCCAAACTTCTTTCCGTGCTCTCCTCTCAATTTGGGGTCCACAATGTTGCAGTGTCAGAAGTGACATCTCCAGGCCCATGTGCCAATCAAGGGACATTGCAGCAGTTGGCCGTAGCTCAGGACGGTTGCACAGGTGGTAAGGATGAGGAGCAAAAGTAGCAAGTGTCCCTCTGCTGGCAGGGCCCTCCATATCATGCCCTGACCCTCAGATATTCGCTTTAAAAGGTGTCTTCAGGCTGGGGGTACAACTCAAGGATGGAGTGCTGGCCTATCATGCTCAAGACCCTGGGTTTGATACTCAGCACTGCAAATAACATTTTAAAAAATTGGTAAATAGATACTATATATGTTAGTCAACAGATAGCCTTGGGTATCCATCTGCAGTGAAGGATGAATTGAGTCCCACAGATGTTCAAGATCCTCAGCCCAGAAACTCCTCCCTGGTCTCCTCCCTTCTCCTGACACTCCGGGTGTTTCATACCTCAACCTGAATTCCCTGAGGGCGCATGTGGTGTGACTTTTAAGAATGATTTTAACAGCTTTGTTAAGATGTAGTTCACATACCATAAAATTAACCTGTTTTCGAAGCATACAGCCCTGGTGTTCAGTTGTTCACAGGGTTTTGCAGCCATCACAATCTAATTCTAGAGTACTTTTATACCCCTAAAAGACCAGTTGTCACACTCCTTATTCCTCACTGCCATAATCTCTCATCCTTCGTCAGTCCCTCATCCAATTTCTGTCTATGAATAGATCTGTTCTGGACATTTCAAGTAAATGGAGTCATACAATATGTGGTCGTTTGTGACTGGCTTCTTTCACTTAGCACTGTGGTTTCATTCATTATATGGCTTATATCCGTACCTTATTCTTTTTGTCAAATAATATTACCTGAATCTATCATTCTGTGTGCATGCATGTGTGTGTGTGTGTGTGTGTGTGTGTGTGTGTGTGTGTGTGTGTGTTTTACTGGGAATTGAACTCAGCTTTTGAACTGAGGTACATTCCCATATTTGTTTGTTTGGTTTTGGTTTTTTTGAGACAAGGTCTCACTATGTAGTTCAGGCTGGCTTTGTACTGTGTAGCCAAGACTGACTGAACTCTAGGTGATTCTCCCGCTTTAGTCTCCCAAGAGCTGGGACTACAGATGTGGACCACCACACCTTGCTTTATCTAAGTTTGATAGCTAAAAGTTGTGTAAACACTTATTATAAGCTAACAACAAGGTTAGTAACAAAGTTGTAGAGGTTTAGTAACTATAGCAGCTTTTATAGCTAAAATCTCACATTTAGGTTATCTTTTTTTTTTTTTTTTGCACTGGGAATCGAACTCAGGGCCTTGTGGTTGCTAGGCAAGCGCTCTACTACTAAGCTAAATCCCCAGCCTCTAAATATCTATTTTGAGTTAGTCTCCCCATGTGGTTTAAGGTAAAGGGTCTTTTGGAGGGGGTGCCGGTGATCAAACTCAGGGCCTTGCGCTTGCTAATCAAATGCTCTACCGCTGAGCTAAATCCCCAACCCTCATCTTTTGTGCGTACCTGTGCAGTTGTCCCATCCATATTTGGGTTTTTGTTGTTGTTGATTTTCCTAGGTTTTTTTTTCAGCAGTGTTGAAAAGACTACTCTTTATTTAATTGTCTTCATATCCTTGTTGAAAACAAACTGTAGGGGGTGGGGATTTGGCTCAAGTGTTAGAGCACTTGCCTAGCAACCGCAAGGCCCTCAGTTTGATCCCCAGCACAAAAAACAAAAAAAACTGTGAATATGAGGGTTCCCCCCCATAATCTCAATTTTATTGTTTGAGAGGCAAAAAGAGATTTTTTTGGGCAGAATTTGAACACTTAAGTAGAGTGGGCCCTCCAGAGAGAGGTACCCTAATACTTTGAGCTTTTCAACTTTATTCCATTGGTCTGTATAGCTGTCTTTATGCCAGTACCTGACTTTTTTTTTTTTTTTTTTTTTTTTTATTAACAGGGTCTCACTATGTATTCCAGGCTAGGCTTGAACTCACTATGTATTATGTAGCCTATGCTGGTCTCAAATTCAGAGTGATCAAAAAGCAAACAAATGGGATTGAAGATTTAGTTCAGTGGTACAGCGTTTACCTAGCAAGTGAAGGGCCCTGAGTTTGATCCCCGGCACTCCCCCCACCAAAATCAAATTCACGGTGATCTTCCTGCTTTGGCCTCCCAAGTGCTGGATTTACAGGTGTGCACCACCACACCCAGCTGTAGCTTTCTTGTAAATTTTGAAATCAGAACCTATGAGTCCTCCAACTTGTTCTTTTGTTTCAAGATTATTTCTCTTTCTTTGGAATCCTTGCACTTCTATTTGAATTTCAGTATCAGTTTATCAGTTTTTGCTATGGGAGAAGTAAAAGTTAGACAGGATTTTGGTATGGATTGATTGGATTAATCCATTTCAGGGATGTTGATATTTTAACTATTAAATTTGACCCATAATCATGGGATTTTTTTTGTTTAGGTAGATCTTTCATTTTTTTTTTAATAGTAGCAAAATTTTATTACAGGGAGGAAAAGAAACAGGCTCTGCAGAGCGAGTTTGGGCCAAGTAAAAGTAGGAAAAGAAGAACACCCTACAGGGTGAGGGTGGGCCACCATGCAAGAGAGAACAGAGTGCCCTAGATCTTTAATTTTTTTCAACAAAATCTTATTCTTTGGCTAAATTTATATCAAAAAATGATATCAAAGCTTCTAATTCTTTTCTCACTATTGTAAATGAATTGCTTTTTTTCATTTTTGGATTGTTCATTGATAGTTATGAGAAATACAATATATTTTTATATCATTTTTATATTTCTTTGGGTGGGTGCCATGGATCAAACTCAGGGCCTTGTACCTTGCTAGGCAAGCACTCTACCACTGAGCTAAGTTCCCAGCCCCTTATTCATATATTTTACAACATTGCTGAACTTATTTATCAGCTCTAACAGTTGTATGTATGTGTGTTGTATATCCCTGAGGATTTTCTATACACAAAATCATGCTATCTGTAAATAGAGACAGTTTACTTCTCCCTTTCCAATCAGGACAGCTTTTATTTCTTTTCATGCCTAATTTCAATTTATTTAAAAGGCAAAAATGAAGAGTGGGAGAGAAACTAGCTCTGCAGAGCAAGCTTTGGTCAAGTAAATAGGAAAAGAGGGTGAGAGCAAAGATAAAAAGACTGCATCTGAGAGATGCAGCATGGGCTATCATGGAAAAATATGATAGCCTACATTCATTTTAGGGAGTAGGTGTATGTACATAACACAGCTTGATTCTTTTTAAATTCCCTTCTCACCCACATACCTCCCTCAATCTCTAAGTCCCCTTTTGGCCAGGCATGGTGGCACACACCTGTAATCCCAGCACTCAGGAGGCTGAGGCAGGAGGATCACCATGGCTTCAAGGCCAGCCTAAACTACAGAGTGAGACCCTGTCTCAAAAAAAAAAAAAAATCTCCTTTCCCCACTTTTATTCTTAATTGTTTTTAGTTCATGTTTATGATATATAATATTTACATTCATTATGGGTATTTGGTATATATAAGTGACACATCTTAAATCTTTTTACTTTCCCTTCCCCTACTTTCTTTCTTCCTTTTTTTTTTTTTTTTTGTTGTTGTTGTTGTTTTTAGCCAGGAACTTACTAGGTAGCCAAGGCTAGCCTAGAACTTGCTGTGTAGCCCAGGGTGGCCTAAACTCATGATTCTCTTGCCTCAACTTCTCAAGTGCTTAGGATTTCACTTGTGTGCCAATAATGCCAGACTTGCTGTGACTGTTCATATATGCTTTTGATAATTAGCAAATTGAGGAAGTTCCCCTTTACTTCAAATATCTTAAACTTATGAAAGGTTATTGGATCCTGTTAAATGTATTTTCTAAGCTGAGTATGGTAGCACATACCTGTTGTCCCAGCACACTGGTAGGCTGAGGTAGTGTGATCCAAAATTAAAGCCTAGTCTAGCTAGCCTGGGGATGTAGCCAGATCCTGTCTTAAAAAAAAAAAAAAAAAAAAAAAAAAAAAAAAAAAAAAAGGCTGGGCATGTAGCTTAGTGTGAAGGCCCTGAGTTCAATCCCTGGTACTTTAAAAAAAAAAAAAGTATTTCCTACATCTATATAAATGATCATATGACTTAATCTACATTAAATTAAATGATTTTTGGGTGTTCAGACCTTGTATTCCTGGAATCAACCTTACTTGGCCATGTTCTATATTTTGTTGTATATTGCTGGATTTAGTTTGCTAGTATTTTGTTGGCAATATTTGTGTGTGTATTAAGGATATTCTGTTATTTCCTGCTGATGTCTTTGCCCAGTTTTATTATCTGGGTAATATCTAGACAGTCTGACTTCTGTACCCCACTTTTCTGTCCCACATCCCTTACCTCTCCAGTTCCCTTCCAGGTCTTTCCCAGGTTGTATATCTACCTGGGAAATGCAGACTCATAAGCCCTGGCATTAGCTTTCAGTCTGTGCAGTGCACTGTGGTCACTGGGCTCTCCTCCCTTGCCAAGTGAATCAGGGCTCATCCAAGACCCCAAGTTCAGTCCCTAGCACAAAAAGGAAAGAAGGGAGGGAGGGGAAAAAAGAAGTGAAACCAAGAAAAAGGGAGGGAGGGGGAAAGACAGAGAAAGGAAGAAACGAGGCTTCACACAGGAGCACGCACCAGGACCTGGCTGAGGCCGAGGCCGGAGGCAGCAGCACCTGCTGGCAGGACATTTATTCTGGACTCAGCTGGGGAGATCGGAGCTGGCTCTGGGTTGATGCACAAGCCACTCACAACAGCAGTCTCTTCTCCTGGAGGCTGCCTTCCTTTCAGGCTCTATCCCAGCCGAAACCTCATCTCCCAGTAGTCTTCCACGCAGCAGGATCCAGCCTGAACAAACCTGCTGGTTTGTTTGTTCCCAGCTTTGGGACCTTTGCCTTTGCTGTTCCTGGGGATGGGTGGGACCCCCTGCTGTAGATTAGCCCGTGATGTTCATCTCAGTTTGAGTGTCACTAAGTTAAAGTTCTTTCTCCTTTTCTCTTCTTCCTCCTCCTCCTTCTGCTTTTTTTATTTGGGGGGTGTTATGGTCTTGCTAAATTGCCCAGGCTGGTCAAGATTATGATTCTCCTGTCTCAACTTCATGAGTAGCTGCCTTGCTACTATATTAGGTTTCTGTTGTTGCATAATAAATTACCACAAATTGAGCATTTTAAAACAGTACCCATTTATTTTCTCATAGTTCTGTAGGCCAATAGTCCAAGCAGACTTGGATGAGTTCTCCGCATAGGTCTCAGGAAACTAAGCCACAGTGTTGGACGGCCTGGGCTCTTATTGGAGGTTCTAGGCTCCTCCAAGTTATTAACAGAATTTGGTTCCATTTGGCTGTAGGACTGAGGTCCTGTACAAAGGTCTCTGCCGGGCATGGTGGCACATGCCTGTAATCCCAGCAATCAGGAGGCTGAGGGAGGAAGATCACCATGAGTTCAAAGCCAGCCTAGGCTACACAGTGAGACCGTGCCTTGAACCGCCCCGCAGATAGGACACTGAGGTTTCTTCACTAGCTGTCAGCCAGAAGTTTTCAGCTTTTAGAGGCTCACATTCCTTGGCTGTGGGCTCCTTCACTTAGCAGCCAGCAATGGCATGTGGAATCCTGCTGCTTCAGTTCCATGTGCATTTCATTCTGCCTTCCTCTTCTGTTGCTGGCTAGAGAAATTTCTCTGCTTTTTAGCGCCTGTGTGATTGCACCGGCCTGTCTGAATAATCCAAAATGATCTCCCTATTTTAACTGTAGTTAACCTTATTTAATAACCTTTATTATATCTGCAAAGTACCTTTGTCATATAAAGGAACATATTCACAGAGATCAGTGCATGAAATTTTACCTACCGCATTCCACCCTCTAACTCTCAAAGAGTTAGTCTGAGCCAGGCACTCTAAAAGGCTGAGACAGAAGGACTGAAAACTCCAGCCTACTCCCGGCAATTTAGCAACTTACAGAGATCCTCTCTCAAAGTAAAAAAATGAAAAGGGGTGAGGACGCAGCTTGGTGTGATGGCCTTGGGTTCAATCCCCAGTACCATACACAAAAATATTCTCTCCCACATGTAAAACACATTCCTAAATTTCTTATTCTCTTACAGCAAGAAGTCAAAGTAAAACAACAACAACAACTCATCATGTCCAAAGTCCCCAATCTCATCATCTGTACTGGATACAGATGAGGCTTTGGGTGTAGTTCATCCTGGAGCATAATTCTCCATCTGTGGACCTGGGCAACTAAAGAAACGAGTCCTGTGCTCCCAACACACAGTGGTAGCACAGGACTAGGATAATAGTTAAGACAATCCCATTAAAAAAGGGGACAGGTGGAAAGTAAAAAGGAGTCACAGTCCAAAGCAACTTCAAAATCCAGCTGGGAAAATTCTCTTAGGTTATCAGACCCAGAAATAATCCTTCAGGCTTTGTTCTGTCTTCCGTGCTCCCAGTTCCACCCCCTGGATTAGTCATCTTTCCTAAAACGCCATTGCTGAGTACCTACTGGAACAGCCATCACCAATTCCTTGTCATTTTTTGTTATATCACACTGCTTACTTTTTAAAATAGTGCATGTTACAGTTTTTTATTCACTTGACCTCTCCACTAGAATATAAATTCCATGGAAGCAGAGAAGGCCAGGCATAGAATAGCTAAATGATGGCCCCCTAAATGTCTACATCCTAATCTGTGGAATCTTTGTTATTTTATATGGCAAAAGGACCTTTAAAGACGGGATTAATGGGCTGGGATTTAGCTCAGTGGTTAGAGTGCTTGCTTTGCAAGCATAAGGCCCTGGGTTCGAGCCCCAGCACACACACATAAAGATGGGATTAAATGAGCGAGTTGGAGATGGGGAGACTGTGCTAGATTATCTGGGTCCTGTGTAATTACAAGGGTCCTTACAAGGGAGACACAGGGGAAATAAGTCAGCAGAGAAGGTGGTATGGTGATGGAAACAGATATTGGATTAATGTGCTTTCAAGTAGATGTGGGGCCACCAGCCAAGGAATAAGGGCAACTGTGAGAAGCTGAAGAAGGCAAGGGAATGGACTCTCCATTGGAGCCGCAGGAGGAAACAGTCCTGCCAACACCTGACTAGCTGGGGGAAACTGATTTTGGACTTCTGACCTCTAGTACTGTAAGAGAATAAATGGGTGTTGTTTTAAGCCACTACGTTTGTGATCATTTGTCACATCAGGCTGCACTCAATACTGTTGACTGCAACTACCAATGGTCCCTTAAGACTCATTCTCCCTTCCAGGGTAACAGAACCTTTATGTGGGCAAAAAACTGCTCAACGTAAAAATTCTATTTCTTACATTCTATGGTCATGTGACTTATGTTCTGGGTTTTTTGGGGGGTGGGGTTGGTGCTGGGGATCAAACTTAGGGCCTTGCGCTTGCTAGGCAAGCACTCTAACAACTGAGCTAAATCCCCAGCCCCAAAATTTATATTCTGTCTAAGGGGATTAGAGTAAAAATGATCCTACTTTAAGAACAGTCTTTGGGGGTTGGGGATTCAGCCCAGTGGTAGAGTGCTTGCCTAGTAGGCACAAGGCCTTGAATTCAATCTCTAGTGCCTGCTCCCCCTAAAAAAGAACAGTCTTTTGATTTCTAGAGTTGAGCATGGTGGTGTCACACTTGTCATCCCAGCACTCTGGACAGCTAAAACAGGAGGCTCACAAATTCAAGCCCAGCGTGGGAAACTTAGTGACTTAGTGAGAACTTGTCTCAAAAAATGAAAAAAGGGCTATCATACCTTTCCATGATAGCCCATGTTGTGTATCCCAGATGCAGCATGTACTTTTATTTTTCCTTTTACCCCCTTTTTCTCTTTGCTCAGCCCAAACTGACTCTGCAGAGTCTGCAGAGTCAGTTTCTCTCCCAGTCTCCATTTCTGCCTTTTTAAGTAAACTTTGCCACCACTAAAAAAATAAATAAATAACAGGGACTATAACAGTGCAAAGGCACTGGGGTCCCTAGTGCACACACTAGGAAAGGCAGAAAGGAAGGAAGGAGCAAGCCATCCCTTCCCCTTTCTGCCTTCACAAAGGCAAGACTACGAAAGTGGTGGTGCCCCATCTGGGGTCACTACATGAGATCAGTGCCCTAGGGGTGTAACAGCAACAAAATCCAAAGAACATGGGTCCCGATGACTTCATGGGAAGATCTGTCATACTAACTTGGACTTCTTTATAGGAGAAATAAATTTCTGTCTTAAGCCACAGTTAATTTTGGTTTCTCTTTCATGCAGCTAAAGAAATGAGTCTCATACACAAATAAATAGAGAATTCTTACTTACTATCCATTATATTGACACTGCTTCAAAGAATGGAGTCCATGTAATTAAGCAAGCTTAGGTTTTACTTTTCTCCTTTTGGACAAGCTGTTTTGCTCTTGTGGTCTTAGGCTGTGTGTGAGGTTGACCCCTCCACTCCATCCACCCATCTGCCCAGGATGTTTTTCTCATTCCCATGAGCCAACCCATCTGCCCAGGATGTTTTTCTCATTCCCATGAGCAGCTGCCACTAGCTGCCAAGAACTAGCATGAACCAAGATGGCTCCCTGGATAGGACCCACAAATAAACATCTCTGAGCAGGAGCCAGAAGCTTAGACTTCTTACTAGCACTGAAGATCAGCATGACATACCAACTGTCAATTGACAGGAAGGGAGAACTGAACAGAAGAGCCTTCGAAGTGAGGAGGGAACTTTTATTAGTCAGCTGGGATCAAGTTTTGCTGCAGTAGCTCAGAACAACAAATGTTTATGTCTCATGCTCTACTCTACATCCTCCGTGGGACAGCTGTGGCATGTTCTATGCCATCGTGGTGTGTGTGTGTGTGTGTGTGTGTGTGTGTGTGTGTCTGGGGACTGAATCCAGAGCCTCACACATGCTATGTATTCTACCACTGAGCTACACTCCCCCATGCCTATGCCATCTGTACTCCAGAATCCAGTCTGAAGGAACAGCTCCAACCTGCAACTTTCAATCTCAAGACAGAGGAAGGGCAGTAGACCTCATGATGGCTCTTAAACTTCTTTGAAGTCTACATGTCATTTCCACCAAGATCCATCGGTTAAAGCAAACCACATATCCAAATATGGTATCAGTGGAGTGGGGGTAGTCTTTCCATGTGACAGGTCTCCTTAGGGAAAGCCCAGTGAATACTTCTGAACAAGTACGAAATCTTCTCTAGTCTTCCTTCCTCATCAGAATTACTGCCTTTGAATATTTTTCACATACAGTACAAAATAAATGTTGGGGATTTAGCTCAGTGGTTACTGTGCTTGCCCAGCAAGCACAAGGGCCTGAGTTCGATCCCCAGCACCAAAAAAAAAAAAAAAAATGTATCTGCTTCCCAAATGACCCATCTAAGGATGGCATTAAGCACAAGTCTAAGACTTCTAGTAGTCTCTATGTCATGTCCGGATGTGACTTTCCTTGATCGAGGCACCTATGGAAAAGTCTGAGAGACAGAGAGATGGAGACAGAAAGAGAGACAGAGAGAGTGCTGGAAGTGGTGGAGCATGACTGTAATCCCAGCTACCCGGGAGGCTGAGGCAGGGGGAATTACAAGTTTGAGGCCAGCCAGGGAAACTCAGCAAGAACCTGTCTCCCATCCAAGTACTAACCAGGCCTGACCCTGCCCAGCTTCTGAGATCAGACGAAACCGAGAATGTTCAGGGTGGTATGGCCGTAGATGCAAGAACCTGTCTCAAAAAGAATTTTTTTAAAGAGCTTAGGATGCAGCTCAGTGGTAGAGCACTTGCCTAACGTGTTCATGGCCCTGAGTTCAATCCTTAGTACACAAAAAACAGTTACCTGCATCTACCTCCCAACACATACACACACATCCAACATATACAGTAGAACAAGAACAGAAGAACAACAGAACACACCCCCATTCAGAGGGAAGAAAGAAAGAAACACAGCCAGTTACTGTTCCATAATAATTCTAAACTGCTGGGTAGGTGTTGAGAAAGGCCCTGCCTGGGCTGCGGATTTAGCTCAGTGGTTAGTGTTTGCCTCACAAGCACAAGGCCCTGAGTTCAATCCCCAGCACCAAAAAAAAAAAAAAAGAAAGAAAGAAAGAAAGAAAGAGAGAAAGGCCCTGCCTATCCCTGGGAGTGGGCTGCACCCTGGGGATAGTTTCCTAGGTCATTCTTCTCTACACCCTTGGTTCTGTCCATAGAATGGAGCATCCCCTTCCATTTATCCTCCTTGACCATCCTGCAGAGGACATTGTAGGCTATAAGTTCCTGAGGCAGAGTAGCTTTCTTAGTCTCCTTCATGGCCATAGAAATTTGGAGGCCCAAGGTCATATTAAGCCTTGAACACTCACAGTCAAAATACAAACTGGTAGGGGCTGGGGATTTAGCTCAGTGATTAGAGTGCTTGCCTTGCAAGCACAAGGGCCTGAGTTTGATCCCCGGCATCACAAAAAAAAAAAAAAAAAAATACAAACTGGTGGCTTTTTTTTTTCTTTTTTTGGTGGTTGTGAGTCCAATTGTCTTCAAATACTAGCTTCTTTTATTTTATTCTTGTCAGTTCCATAGAAAAACAGCCATATCCATAATTCTTTTCAGGCATCTTTTTTTTTTTTTTTTGAGTCAGGTCAACAAATTGCCCGGGCTGGGCTCAAACTTGTGATCCTCCTGCCTCAGTTTCCTAGAGTTCTGGGATTACAGGCATGTACCACAAAGCCTGGCTCAGACATGCCTGCCTCTTTGGATTTAACTGTAAACAGACTAAGTCTACTAACTCCCTTGGGAGAACTAAACCCTCAACCTCTTTCCTCTGAATCATTCTAATTGAAAAGCTTTGTTGGGAACCAATCTGATCATTTCAGAGGTGTTTTACAAAAGGCATAGCAGTCAAACTATGGCCTTTGCCACAAAGATGACGTTTGTTTTTTGCTTTTGTTTGTTTGAGGCAGGGTCTCACTATGTGGCTCAGGCTGGCCTTGAACCCTCTATGTAGTCCAGGCTGGCCTCAAACTCCCAGTGATCCTCCTGCCTCAGCTCCTGAGTGCTGGGATTATAGGTGTGTGCCACCATGCCTGGCTTTTAAGGCCCTTCTCTGTTATATCTTTTACTGGTTAAAAATATAGATCACAAAAAAAAAAATGTACATCACAAGGCTGAGGAAGTAGCTCAGTGGTAGAGCACTTGTTTAGCATGAGCAAGGCTTTGGGTTCCATCCCTGGTAATACACACACACACACACACACACACACACACACACACACCCCTGCACGCATGCATGCACATACAGAGTAGATCACTTGCCTAGAGTTTCTGTATTCTCTGCCATTTCTGCTTAAAAACTGACCAACTTTTCTTATAGTAATTCGTGAAATACACCCAATAGCAGCTAAGGCATGCTATCAATATTTTCCTTCCTAATTATCTTCCCTACAGCCCTGGGCTCATTTGGTCATTACTATACAGTACTCTTAGTTATTCCCAGCTCGAAGTTTAACCTGAAGCATAATGTGAGTCATCATCTTCAAATCTACATCTTCCAATAATAGTTTTTTTACCAGCCACAGTTCAGCTCGAGGTCAATGCCACATATTTTAGCCTTTTTTTTTTTGTAGCAGCACTCAAATTTCAGGTATTGATTCTGTAACAGTTTTTTAAACCATAATGTGTTATGGTATCTACATGTCCTCCCAAAGCCTCATGTGGTTATAGGTGGGGCTTTTCAGAGGTGGCTGGATCTAGAGTATGTGATGCTGGGATCAAGGGTGTGTGATGACTAAATTAGCCCACTGATTGGTTTGGCACAGTTCTGGTAGGATTAAAGGTGCCCCACTCTGCATGTGAGTACTACTCACCCTGAAGGCAGGTAGCCTGGATAAAATATAAAGAACAGAAAGAGGGTTTCTGTCATAGCTTGTCACTTGCTTGCTGCTTGCTGCCTTCTGCCTGCTCTGCTTTGCCGTGGACTGTTTATCCTCTGCCATGCCCCTCTGCCATGCCACCCTGCCTTGGAGCCAGACAGCTATGGACTGAAACCTCTATGAACTTTAAGCCAAATAAACCTTTCCTCCTTTAACTTTAGGTGTCAGTTATTTTGTCTCAGCAATGAGAAAAAGTAACTAAGACATGCGGTAACAAACAACCTCAGTCTATCAGTGGCCCACAGCAAGCAAGGTATATTTCTCACATTACCCATCATTTTACAGGTGAACTACAGCCTGGCTTCATGCCATTTTCGAACCTGGGTTCCAGGTTGAAGAATGCTAGATCAGAACATTGTCAGGTTCACAGCAGAAGGGAAAGAGGGGAAACTGCCACACAACTCAACAGTGCTTAAGGCATCTGTTTGTAGGTGGTGTTTCATACTTCTATTCAGATTCTATTAGCTAAAACCGAAGCATAGAGCCAAGCCTATGCCATTAGGGCATGAATCTACAATCGTGCTATAGGAGAAACCCAGTAGAAAAAGACAGTGGATATCTGGAGCAATAGTTCAATCAACCACAGGGGTGTACCAGTGATGCTACCACACTCGTGATGGGGCCATAATTCATGTCCCCCAGTTCATTCACTCCTCACTCTAACACACACACATACCACATGCGTGCTCTGCTGTAGTGAGTTGTACCATGTGACACCCACAGATATCTTTTTTTTTTTTTTTTTGTGGTGCCGGGGATCGAACTCAGGCCCTTATGCTTGCTAGGCAAGCACTCTAATCACTGAGCTAAATCCCCAGCCCCCACCCACAGATATCTTGGCAAAGGGTAAAGTCCTAACTCAAGGGCAGACAGTTCCCAGGCAGTGTAGCCTGACCTGCAGTGTGAACTACACCAATTTCTTTTATTGAGAATTTAAACTACAAAATATTGAGTGATTGAGCTGTAGCTGACAGGTTGTAACACCACGTGGATATGGAAAAGCCACAACAAGTCAATACCTCTTCCATGAAAGTGGAGCTGACAGCAGCCAAGTCAGGATTTCAGTGCAAAATCTGGCTGCCCACAGATCTCTGTGTTTCCCACAGGGAAGGTGTGTCCACAGAGGATGCTCTAGCACATGGCTCCACTTGTTCACTGGCCTGACAGGTCTGCTCCAAACTTGTCACTCACCTGTCCAAATCCTCCATGGGTCCCCACAGTTCACGGGGTTACTGCAAGCCATCGAGCCCACTCATGATCCAAAGCCTCACCTGACTGACCATCTAGCCTCCTCTTCCTGGACAGTATCCTGGGTGAGAGCTCCATTTCAGGAGAGGCGCTGTCCAGCACAGCTGGAAGAAGGCACACCTTGTATGTGGACATCCAGCTGTACGGATATGGCCTAGTAGGTGCCCACAGTCTGCATCAGATCCCACAGGTGCCTGGATCTCTGTGAAGGCAGAGAGATGAGAAAGCAGACGGAGGCAGCCAACAGGACTCTGTTGGTGATGCAGGCTGCAGAGGAAGGGATGGAGAATCAGGGGAGCCAAGAGCCCCAGGTCCAAAACATCCTACTTTGGTGCTGAGTCTGGATCTGCACAGGCCCACACTTCCCCACAGGGTGCTCATCTAGACTGTGTTTGTACACTCCTGGGAATGTGGAGGGCTTTTCTTAAAGTGTCCAGCTCACTAGCCCTGCTGGTCCTCCCAGAAGCCCGCTGCCTTCCTGCCTCCTTTGGAAGTTTGATCTTGCCCTGGCACATGGGAATCCAACCACTTTTGGATGTGTGAGGGGGGATTTGTGGTGGCCCTGCCATAGCAGCTTCCACCAAGGGCTGTTCAATTCTAAGGAGGAGGGATTACTCCCTTGTGGCTCAATCCTGATACTCCTCAGGGACAATCTAGGTCCACTGGCCAATCCTGTCCCAGTTGTGACCCAGCCAATACCTCAACCACACCCATGCACTCCTCTCCCAGCACAGGCGGGTCAGCTGTTTTAGGGCCACTGGGGGGCAGTGCCAAGGGCTGCTGGCCAGGGATGTGGCCCAGCAGGCAGGGCTTGGCTAGGCCTGCCCAGGGACCTGATCCTGCCCTCTTGCCACTCCCTACTCAGGTCCAGGAGTACACAAATGAGCTCACAGCATGGCTTGGGCAGCTGAACACAGCTCCCAACCTTGGGGACCAGAGTAAAGCACTACCCCACTACAAGCAGGCCAGGGACCAGCTTACTCTTTGAAGCCTGGTATCCTAGGCCAGAGACACATTCCTCTCCAGAAATCAGGCACCTGGCCTGGGAACCCTTTGAAATGTAGCATTAGGACTTCCAACCAAGTGCCTATAGGAGCTGGGTACATGCTCCTCTACCTGCTCTCACAGATAACCTCCAAGGAGCCAGGGATGCTGCTGGGGCTCCCACTCTGAGGAGATCATTTATATAAAAGTCAGGGGCTTTGTCTGGTCACAGGGCCTGGCCTGCTGTTCCTTCTGCCCAGTTTCTTCTGGGGCCTCCTTGCATAATTGGCTCCTCTTCATTTAATATTTCAAATAAATATTGTCCTCTCTGAGACCAGACCTCCTATCACTGTATCTAAAGTGGCAGGCCCAATTACTCAGTATCTTTTTCGTGATGCCTCTTGCTCTTGGCCTCAGGAATGCTACTGACCTCACGCACACACAGACACCTTGCCGTGTCCAGGGATACATACTCACAGTGATGGGATAGTTACCGTGCCACCTCTCTCCAGCTCCTCCCCCCATAGGACAGCAGAAGGGCAAGACTGAGCCCAGGAATGGCTGGGAGGTGGGGGGCTGGGAACCTCAAGGTCTTGAGCCAGCCTCTCCAGGAACACACATGTACAGGGGTCTGCAAGTTTTGTTTTTTTTTAATTTTTTTACAAAACCATGTGTACCAGCCAAACAGGATGCTGCAGACCCTCCTCCGGCAATGGCCTGACAGGAAAGGCCCCCATGAGTGAGCAGCTGCCAACTCCAGAAGAGCCATCTGCCCCCCTGCACAGGGGCCAGTGTGAGGATGGGGTCTGCTGGAGGCTCTGCCCTCCCCCACAGCTGCTATGAGAGAAGGCCAGGCCCTGGGTCCCTGGTGCTCCCAGTGCCTGCAAGGGAAGGAGGAAGAAGAGGGTGTGAGGAGAGGAGGAGGGCAGGCACAGGCAGGGATAGGGTAGGCCCACCATGTCTCACCAAGAATGTGCGACATTATCCAATTGCTGTGAAGATGCCAATGAGGACTGCCACAATAAGGACCGTGATGGATACACAGATGGCAATCATGACTTTTTTCTGTGGGAGAGGAGAGGTCAGGGGAGATCACTCACGAGTGCCAGGGGCCAGGGCCAGGGCTGGAGCTCACCTTCCTTGCCTTCTTCTGGTTCTCCAGGGCTTGCTTAACATGTTCCTGCCCACGTTCCACATAGTCTGCTGAGCTCAGGATGTTCTTCTCAATCCTGTTGATCATTTCCCCCTGCTCGGAGAATGGGGTGATTCAGGGAGGCAGGAATGACCAGGATGGGGGAACAGTACCTTCTTCGCCCACCCCCAACTCCAAAGGACCAAAGGACATTCCTGGCAGAAAAAAGACCCACATAAAGATCTGGCAGGACCAGACGGGACATAAGCTCAGACTCCTAAGGATGGCTTCCAGGCCCCCTTCAATCACGTGGTCCCCTCTCCCCTTTTCCCTCGTTCCATACAACCTCCATGTACAGCGGCAGCCTTGAGCAGAGGACCACAAGTGGCTCATATGTTGTTTGTTTGTTTGTTTGCTTGAGATAGGGTCTCACTATGTTTCCTCTTGGCTCTGTCTCTCGAGTGCTAAGATTACAGGCATGTGCCCCGATGCCCAGCAGCTCATACCTTTTTCACAGATGAACTTTTGTCCCCTTACAAATCTGTCTGAATTCACTTATTCTTCTAGGCCTGTCTCCCTGCTGCTATGAAGCCCTCCCTGTCCCTGCCTCCTACTGGCACTACCAGCCTCCAGGTCCCGACATTCCCACTGAATGAGAGCCCTTTCCCATTGACGCCCAGCTGCAAAAGGACATCGGCTGCAGCACTACAGAGATCAGTTCCTCCAGGTCAGGGCTGGAAGCTGACCTCAGCCCCCAAACAGGGCTGGGAGAATCCACCTGTCACCCCAACCTTGGACAGATTTCAGGAGGCAGGCCATCTAGGGGGCAATTATTTTTAAAGAACTAGAGACCGAACCTAGGGAGCAATGAGCTACATTCCTTGCTTTTTTAGTTTTATTTTGAAACAGGGCCTTGCTAAGTTTCCTAGGCTGCCCCAACTTGCAATCCTCCTGCCTCAGTCTCCCAAGTAGCTGGGATTATAAGCATATGCCATCATGCCCTGCTTCTAGGGGCAACTCTGACTGGAGTTCTTAGAAGCATAACAGTGGACTCTGTTAGCAGAAGAAGAGCCATGGCTGAGGCTATACCTGGGGTGGGCACAAGTGAGACGGCCAAACGGGATGCTATGTGTGCATACAGGAGTGACTACTGGGCAGCTGTGGAGGCAGGCAATTCGGGGGACTTGGCTAAAGTTGGAAATCAAGGCCACCTGGGAGCGTGGCCAAGTGTGAAAGGGCACAAAAACTCAGCGGGGAGTCTGAGGGAGGTCAGCCCCAGGGCATAGGTAAGTGTTCCAAAGCATGATCTCCTGTCTGGGGGGCTTCCTGGGGCACCCACCTGCATCTCCACCTCAGTAGCCAGGAAAGTGAAGATCTCATGAAGCTCACGGATACTACGTTCTAGCTGCTGAATCTCACTGTGCCGAGCTGAGATCTCATTTAGGGCCTGTCGAGTCACTTGTGTGTCCTTCAGAATCTGGAGGTGTACAGCAGTGGGGGCACAGGTCACGGGGGGACCAACAGGGCAGAAGTTCCTGTTGAGGTTCTGGCAGCCTTCCGGCCTAGGAGCAGGGCCTGAGCCCTCTGGTGTCTCTGGGCCTGCTTGTTAATCCCCTTCGGGACCTCAGTTTGCCTTCAATCGAAAGGCACCATGGCTTAGAGAGAATGGGAAGCCCAGGAGAGGGAGGCCGGCTCGACTACTCACATTGGACACAAACACCTCACTCTGCCCACTGTCCAACATCTGTTCCAGTTCCTCATCAGACACCATCCCAGCATTGGCTGTGAAGGAAAAGAGACCCTCAGAACCGGCTCTGCACTACTTGGCCAATCCCAGAGCCTGGGACCCCACTCACTGATCTTCAGTTGCCTGCGAATGCGCTCCACATTCTTCTCCCGGTATTCAGACTGCATCGAGTTGCACTTGTTGATGAGCTCCACAAACTGCTGGGACAGGACGCCATGCTAGGGATGGAGAACATGGGCTGGGCACCGCAGGAGGACTCTTGCCCCTCCGGGCCTTGGCACCCCCAAGGTACAGTGAGCAAACAACACAAGTTGTCAGGAAGTTCTGCTACGTTAGCACCTGGTGATTGTCTTGTCGAGGTCTCTCACTTCTCTCAGAGTGGAAGCCAAAGCCTTCACCTGGGCCTACAAGGCCCTACAGGGCCCTACATGGTCTGCTCCTGCCCTGTTACCTCTCTGACCTCACCACCTCCCACTGTCCCTCCATCCACAGTGGTCTCCTTATCCCTTCTGGACAATGCACATGTCCACCACAGGCCTTTGAACCCACTGCTCCTGCTGTCTAGAATGCTCATTCCCCATACACCTTCAAGCCTTTGTTCACCTTCTCAATGAAGCTTCTCTTACATGTGTACGTATATATGCATTTTTGCAGTACTGAGGATTAAATCCAGGGCCTTCATCCTGAGCTATGTCCCCTACCTCCCTGCTTTTTCAATTTTTGAGACAGTTTCTTAATACTAGCTAAGTTGCCCAGGCTTGGGATTCTCCTGCCTCAGCCTCTCAGGTGTTCACCACCCTGCCTGGTTTATTTTCCTAATTTTTTTTTTCTGGTGCTGAGAAATGAACCTTGTGTGTGCTAAGTGCACACTCTACCACTGAGCTACACTCCCAGGGCCTCCACCTTATTTAAATTGCAACCCTACCTTCTTCCACCATTCTCTACCCTTCTTCCACTGCTCTTTTCTCCTTAATAGTTACTGTGTTCTAAAGAAATTGTCTCACCCCACTTGAATCAAAGTGCCTCAAGGATGGGGATTTTTTTTATCCAAAAAGGCTCTGGCACATAGTAGGCACTCAATGTATATATGCCAAATGCTAGCCTCGATGCTTGACTGGAGGTGTGCTTGTGTGCCTGGAGATCACCATGCTGCCCATGTATAAAAGGTCCCTCTGGATTCCTGGCCTCTCACATCAGTGACCACCACAGGTTCCCTCTAGGACATTTTGTCCCACCTGATGCCTTAAATAAATTCATTTCTTAAGAGTTCCTTTCCTCCCCCCTGGTATTGGGGATTGGATGCAGGGCCTTTGCACTAAGCCAGCCCATTTTTTTTTATCTTTTGAGACAAGATCTTAATAAATTTCTAAGTTCCCCAGGCTGGGTTTGAACTGGTGATCCTCCTGCCTCAGATTCCCATAGTGCTTGGATTAGAGGCATATGCCACCACGCCCAGTTTAGTGTACCTTCTTTTTTTATTATTATTTTTATTAGTACATGTTTGCAGGACATAATGATTACATTCACCATGGGGAGTTTATACATGTATATAACGCATCTTAATTCTTTTGACTTCCCCTTCTTCTCCCTTCCCTTCCCCCTCTCCTTAGGGTATCTTTTTTTTTTTTTTTTTTTTTTTTTTT
>PVJO010001766.1:75015-97250 GCA_004026905.1 Hystrix cristata | reverse complement strand
CTGGGCCCACCTTCTCCAACTCTGACCTCTGAGAATCCCAAACTACTTCTCAGTGGGCATGGAGGGGGGCAGATCATTTCAAATCTCCTTACTAAGATGTCATCCCAGGGAAGTTCCTCTTCAGTGTTGTCCTAGGGAAGTTTCTCTTCCTGATTTCTTGAATTCTGCCCCTAAGGCCAAGGGTGTCCCTGTCATACAGGCACAAAACCTGCCAAGTCATTTCTGACTTCTCCCTCTGCTTCCCTGGGCAGAGCCATCAGGCATCGATCCTACATGAATAATGTCTTTGTCTCCTACCTAAACAAAATTCCCCATCTCATCTCTTGGAAAGCATGTCTTCCACCGCCAAGCTTAGATCATGTCTCCAGACATAGAAACTTCTCATTGAAAGGAGGAAAAGAAAGCAGGGTGTTATAATGCAATGCTGAATCAGAAGACCTGGGTTCTCCATTGTGAGTGAGTTCTTTCTCTTTCTGGCACTCAGCTTCCTCATTTGGAAAAATCATCAGCTTGGAGTTGAGGATCTCATCATACATCTACCATTTAATGACTTATGAAACACTTGCTGAAATTTCCTAGTTCTGGGAAAAACAAACCCACCTGGGTTTTTCTCATTCTCATGTTGACAGAGTTATAATTCTCATCAGCTTCCTCCTTCTGAGGTTCTATGGCTGTGGGAAGACACAAGGGATGTGGAAAAAGGGGTCTTGATCACAGACTTCTGAAAACTGTTGGGGACCAGGACACAGGGTGTCATATCCCAGCTACAAAATAGGGAGGTTCTTGTCTCCATGAGATTTTCTTTTGTAGGTTTTTTTTGTTTGTTTGTTTGTTTTGGGGTTTTTTGGTACTGGGAATCGAACTTGGGGCCTTGTGCTTGCAAGGCAAGCACTCTAACCACTGAGCCAAATCCCCAGCCTTTTTTGTAGTTTTTTGAGACAGAGTCTTGCTCTGTAATTCAGGCTGGCCTCGAACTCATCTTCCCAAGTGCTGGGATTACAGGCACATGCCACCACATCTGGGTCTATAAGATTTTTTTAGGGAAATATAACTATAAAATGACTAAGGGCTGGGGATGTAGCTCAGTGGTAAAGTGTGTGCTTGATATGCACATGGCCCTGGGTTTGATCCCCAATACCACAATAAATAAATAAATAGATTAATGCTGAGCCTCTGACAGAAGAAAATTTATTTTTCTTTGCATTACATCAGTGGGTTCCCACAAGTATGAAGAGGCCTCTTAACAAAAACCCCCACCTGGATGCCAGGGGACAGAGATTCTAGATACAGGCCTGATGTGTGACCTGGATATAATACTGGCCTCTCAGGACCACATACTCCCCAGATATGCCGGGAATAGGGCGGGACCCTAGGGAAGGATCTGTCCGAGGTCCTAGGAGCTCACCCTTCAGCTGTGTTCGGATCTCCCTCCCCAGCTGTTTGATCTCATCGCGCAGGTTCTGCAGGTCTTGCTTCATGCCTACACAAACAAGGCCATGACTTCCACCCAAATCACAGCCCCAACCCCAAGGAATCCACCCTGGTCACCACCTGCACAGAACTACAACCCCCACAACCCATCGGACTGAGCATGCGTGTGCCCAGGGTTTTGCTTACTCTCCTCGGGAAGGGGCGTGGCCAGGATGGTGACCTGCTGCTTCTCTAACTCCCGGACTTTACTCTCCAATTTGACCATAGTCTGCCGAATTGTCTGGACCTAGGGAGGATGACCAAGAGGTGTGAAAGAGATATGGGGTGCTTCAGACCGCGCTGCTCCTCAATCCTCCTGCCCCTCGAGAAGCCAGGCCAAGAGCCCAGACCCTTACCTTCTGGAAGAACTCATCGTCCGGGCTTCCCAGACGGGCCGTGCCTGGGTGCACCACCAGCGCGACTCGCTCCTTGTCCTCCTCGTCCGAGCTGTTATCACCCTGCCGGGGCCAGAGTCACTGGCACCATTTCCTTGCTGGGGCTCTCACCTCGAAGGACCCACAGGCTTCCGGGATTTTCCTTAACTGGCCATCAGCCATCCTTCCCTGCCCCAAAACCTGGAGTCCTGCATTCCATCCCGTACACCCGCCCCCGACCCTGCTTCCCCGACTTCTCACCTGCCTCAGCTCGTGGGTTCTGTCCCGCATGGCGGCCCAAGCTCCGTCTCCCCGGCGCCTGAGCCCCGAGGACCTCAAGATTGTAAATTCGGATGTCCTGGACCCCACTCACGCTGACATTCCCCTGCCTCACCCTGAGAACCCCAACGACTCTACGAGCCGCCAGAGACTCCGCCCCTTGCACCGTCCACTGTCAATGGGAAGGAGCCGACCTCAAGACCCCCAAAGTTCCACAGGTCGGAATTCCCTTTTCTTCCCCCCTCCCGCTCCCGCAGCCACGGTCCCGCCCCTCCGGGATGGTTTGAGGCATGCGCAAGAGGTCGCGTCTCTTCCTGGCCCGAGGGAAAGGCAGGGCCGGAAGCTGCGATGCCCCGAACGGAAACAAAACTGCCTGGATGCGAGAACCCGCCCCCTTTACCGGAACCGTCGCATCCTAGGACGGAAATCTAGTAGTTGCCAAAGGGGTGGGACTCCGTCATTCGTACGTAATCGGAGAGACCTGTGTCTCAAATCACCCCATGGCGCCCCCGCGTCACGTGACCGTCGGCCCTGTGCTTGCGGGCTGCAGAACGTGACTCTGTCACATGCCCCAGCTCTGTCATCGCTGTCCCTGGAACACCCATCTCATAGCGTCCCACGCACCCCTCTGGCCAAGGTACGCCCTTCCAGTCCCCGCAAGGTGGGGAGGAGTGCGCTGACTACCGAGACCTACTGAGGCCGTGGATGGTGGAACCCTTGCTGCATTCGCCTTCTTTTGGGTACGGGAGCGTGGGCAGACTGATGACTTAGAATTTGGGGCTGTCAACTTCGTGGGACCTTGAAAGTCAGAAAATAATAAGATCCGAGTCTTCAGCGTCAGAATTGCAAGGTTTTGTAGGCAGAGAGTCTGGGGGTGGGAAGTGACCTCACCAAGGCAGAAATCTCTCCCGCATACTCCTGGCGCAGCCCCTGACAGGTGGGCGGCCGGCGCCCTGCGTGAGCACCGCAGTCCCGCTGACTGCCCACCTTCCGGGCTGCTCGGGCTGAACAGAGTGTCTGCATTAAGTTGTGCGGACTGCTTCTCTGCCATTTATGCCGCAAAACCCTGTTTTGCACCTGAGCTCTGCTTATGAACTTAACCAAGTTCAGTACCCAGTACATAATGGACCCTCACAAAATATCTGTGAACAGAAGTTGAACCTTTCATGTATCTGAAGATAAAACCCCTGGCTCCCTGGTCTTTAGGCTTCAGGCTTTCTTACTATGCCATTTCTCTAACCTTTCCCTTCTTAGACATTCACTTGACTGATACTTATTGGTACATACTACCGGCCAGACACTGGCCTGGGGGCTAGAGACACATCAGGGACTAACAGATGAAGATCCCTGCACATGTGGAACTTCGGTTCCATAGGAAGAGTCCCCAAGGTCACTCAGCAAGTCTCTGCAAACCCAAGAAGGATTAGTTCTGGATCCCAGTGCTTTTTCCCAGACGGCCTGTGTGAAGGTTCAAGCAAGGGAAGGAATGGGCCTTCTCTAGTATGCTCTGGTCAGGAGACCTAGATTCCTATGCCTGGGTTGCTCTAGACTTCTGGTGAGGCACTTCCGGTCTCTGGGCCTTGATCTCCCATCTATACAATGGCTGCGACTAGGGGGATGGAGAGACCATACTTATCTAAGCTCTGCTCTAAAGTTTAATACCAGCCAGACATGGTGGTGTACATCTGTAATCCCAGCACTTGGGAGGCTGAGGCAGGAAGACTGCTGCAAGTTTGAGGCCAACCTGGGCTACACAGTGAATTCAAGTCCAGCCTGAACTACATAGTGAGACCTTGCCTCTAAAATGAAATAAAGTTTAGTGATTGTGCAGCCGGAGACTGGCAAGTGCTGTCTGATTCTGTATGAGAGGCTATGGTCCTTTTCCCTTTACAACCCAGCTTGCCCGAGCTTGAGAATAAGGGAGTGAAGCAGTGCTCCTTGATCAACCCACAGAGGTAATGTAGGGTTGGAAGACTTTTCAGGAGGCCAAGCTCTGCCTGGTGGGGGTCCCCTGAAGATCATGGTTCTTCCATATTAGCCTCAATCCTCTGTCTCTCTAATTAACTGCTACTTGCCTCCTGCCCCCGCCCCATCTTTTTTCTGCCTGTCTCTCATACCCTGTCTCTGAGTGATACAGTGGAAGGGCTCTTGGACACCTCTAGTGCTGCCTACAATCTTGAACAATTCATTGCTCTTCTATGGGACTCAATTTCCCCATTTGAGAACATGGTCTGGCAGTTTTTGCCTTGCTAAAGGTAAAATTTGGACAATATCAAGAGAGATTGGAAAGCTGGATGTAGTAGCACACACCTGTAATCCAAGCACTCTGGGAAACTGAGGCAGAAAGATAGCAAGTTTGAACCCAGCCTGGGCAACTTATTGATAATCCATTTAAAAATAAAAAAATAAGAAGGTCTGGGGATATAGCTTAGTGTGAAGACCTTGGGTCCAATTCCAGTATGGGAAAGTGGTGGCAGTGGACGGAACTTGCAAGCTGGCGAAGGCTCCCCCTCTCTGGGCTTTTACTCCTGTGGGTTGAGCTCTCTGGGCCTGCCTGTCCCATCTGCTGTTGATGCCTCTGTTAGCATCTCAGAATGATGATACTCATTTCATTTGTGGTCTCTGAGTGGGATCACAGGGCTTTGGATGGTTACTTAGGCGAGTGAAGCAGACAAGCCACTTGTAGAGACTGGCGCTGGGGTGGAGCACTGCATGGCTGAGCCCTCGGTGCCACCCAGGCTGTCTGAGCAGCCAGGAAGTATGTGTTGAGTATCATGAGTCTCAGGTGTGGAAGTGCTAGGGATGTATATATTTCTTCCAGTCTGCCTGAAGCTCAGACTCTGCCTGGTCCTGAGGCTTAGCATCCTGTCCTATCCCCCTTGCTTGCAGGTCTGATCTACCAGCACTGGGGCCACATAACCTGGACTGGGATCTCAGCTCATTCCTCTCTTAACTCTGTGCACCAAGTTACTTAACTATGGCAGAGCTCCCATGGGAAGAATAACACTGCCAAACCCACAGAGTAGCTACAAGGGTCAGGTGGGGTGATTTAAGTAAGTGAGTGAAACAGTGTCTGCTGTGGAATAGTGCTATATAAACATGTTTGCTGTTACATAACAGAGATGGTGATGATTGTCACTCTGAGGACTTCAGCAGCCCTAGTGTCTGTTCAGGGCTCTTGTTCAGGGTCTTCCCCTCCCCTCCCATCTCATGATCTCCTCTGGGCTCCAGGCACGAGGCTGGTGGCCTTGCCAGTCCCTCAGCATCTCTCATGTCTCTGCTTGGCTCTGACAGACTGTATACTTTGCTGATTTGCTTTATATATTGTCTGTCTTCACCATCACCCTCCTCACTAGATTGTAAACTCCAACAGAGTCAGGCCCATACTAACTGATCAATAAATATTCATGAATGAATGAAATTATTTCCTTTTCATTTAATTTTATGTAGCACTTTTATGCACCGGGTACTAATATAAGTGCTGTACAAATATTAACTCACTTAATCCTCAAAACAAGTCTGTGAGACAGGTACTATTACTGTCCTCACTTTACAGAAGAAACCAAGGCACAGAGAAGTTAGGTAACTTGCCCAGGGTTACCCATTGAGTGACAGAGCCAGGATTTGAAGCCAGATAGTGCAGGTCTAGGTTCTGTACTGTTAGCCACTGCGCTATTATCCAAGGAAAATGCCAGTGAGGGATGGCTCTCCGTGTTCCACCCACACTTGGGGACTTGCCACTGCCTAGCGATACCCTGCTTTAGATTATCTAGAGGAGAGGGTGGTCTCCATTCCTAAGCCTCCTCCTCCCCACCACAGGGTCTCTCCCGCACCTGCAGGGTTGGGACTTGCTGCTAGCACACTGTCGTTCCTCTTCCCTTTCCCCGTTTGTTTTGATTCCCACACATTCTCAAACGCCAAAGATACCCACACATTCTCATGTAAGGGCCTTCATTTGTCCTACGGACATCTCAGGCTATTTCTGTGGCAAGCCCCATGGGCCATGGTGATGGAGCCTGTATGGTTCTCACTTTGTGAGCATGTTTGAGCTCTGAATTTGACCACTCCCTGGAGTTCTGATACCCTCCCTTCTTAATTCTACACACACACACGCATGCGCGCAATTTTTTTTTAATTTCAGTACTAGGGATTGAATCCAGGGGCTTCCCCCTCAGCTAATCCCCACTAATTTTTTTTAACCATTTTTTATTTAAAAAAAATTTTTTTTGAGGCAGGGTCTCACTATGCAGTTCAGGCTGGTCTTGAACTCACTATGTAGCCCAGGCTGACTTCCAACTCAAGGTGATCCTCCTGCCTCAGCCTCCTGAGTGCTGGGACTACAAGCGTGTGGCACCATGCCTGGCCTCTATTTGTTTTAATTTTGAGACAAGGTCTCCCTAAATCACTAAGTTGCCCAGACTGGGCTTGAAGTTGCATTCCTCCTCCCTCAGCCTCCCAGAGTGTTGGGATTACAGACATGTGCCACTCCACTTGTCTTCTACACACACTCTTGTGGCTGACATCTGTATGATGGTCTCCAAATCTGTGTCTCCATCCCAGACTTTCTCCTGAGCTCAGACCTCCAAATCCACTGGCTTCCTAGAGGTTACATAGGCACCTTGAGCTTACCGGGTACCAAACAGGATCCACTATCTTTCCCCAGAAACCTCCTCCACCAGCTTCTCTTCCTCCTGTGCTTCTCCCTCACGTAGGTGACACTGGATCACTTATGCCATTATTTTGACCTTGAACTTTGAAAGCAAAAGGGTTTGGGGGTATGTGTAAGACCCTGGGTTCAATTCCAGCACTACAAGAAGAAAAATAAATAAAAATAATGGAGCACACAATTTGTCAGGATAAATACCATAAGAAAATAACAGCAAAATCTTGTATAACTCTTGGAGTGAGGAACGCTATAAAAGAAGAGATTAATACATTTGTCTCAGCCAGACACAGTGGTGCATGCCTGTAATCCCAACACTCTGGGAGGCTGAAGCAGGACGATCAAAAGTCAGAGCCCAGTTTGGGCAACTTAGGGGTTTAGCAAAACCGTGTCTCAAAATTTTAAAAATGTAAATAGGACTGGGGATGTAGCACATTGGGAAAGCCCTGGGTTCAATCCCCAGTAACACCTCCCCAATACATTTGTCTCTCAAAATTTCTGCATGACAAAAACATCATAAGCAAAAGCAAAGACAAACAACAAACTAGGAAAAATATTTGTAATTGTTATCATATATAAACAGCTAATCTCTCTACCAGTTAAATATTTTCTATATATTGATAAGAAAGACCAACAGTATTTAGGCAAAGAACATGATGGGTCAGGCGATTTGGCTAACACCTGTAATCCTGGCACTCTGAGAGGCTGAGGCAGGAGGATCACAAGTTTGAGCTTGGCCTGGGCAATTTAGTGACTTAGCAAGACCCTGATCAAAATTTTAAAAATTCAAAAAGGGCCAAGGATGCAGCTCAGCAGTTAGGTCCTGGGTTCAATCCTTAGTACTACAAAAGAACAAACTATAAAGCCTTAAACATATATGCAGATGTCTGATATCACTTATCATGATAAAAATTTAAGACAATACTAAACTACTATTTTTTAGTTATTGTATTAGGTTATGTCTGTAAGTCTTTCGGGGAGGGTGCTGGGGCTTGAACTCAGGGCCTTGCCCTTGCTAGGCAAGCACTCTACAACTGAGCTAAATTCCCAGCTCCTAAATCTTTAAGTTTGAAAGACACTTTTTTGGCAAGAATGGGAAAACAAGTACTTTCACACATTGTTGGTGGGATGGCAAAATGATACAACTTACAACATATTTATCTAAGTGATCATGCATGTGTGCTTTGAACCAGCAGTCCTACTTTTGAAAACCCAAAAAAGATTCCTGCTGTATTAGTTAGTTACTGCTGCATAAGAAATGACCCCCAGAAATTTGGAGTGAGTTACTGGACTAAAACAAACCATTTATGGTTTTTCCAGATTCCGAGGATGGCCGCATTGTTTTCTTGCTGGGCTGGTCCTGATTATGCAAGCGGCACCAGTCAGCTGATGCCTCTGCTAGGGCTGGGTGACCCACCTTGGGTTCACTCACACTCATAAGTGGGATCTTAGCTTTGGCAGAGCTGGCTGGGGTGGTTGAGCCATTCTGTCCATGTGATCTTTCATGCGGGGTTTATTCATAGCACAGTGACCTCAGGGTCCCAAGAGGGTGAAAGGGGAAGCTGCAGTACCTCCTGAGGCCCTGCTCTGAATCCACGCAACATTACTTCTAACATACTCTATTTGAAGCAAGTCACAAGTTCATACCAATTTCAATGGGTGGGGAAATAGAAATTTAATTCACTACATCTATTTGTTTGTTTGTTTCTTTGTTTGTTTGGTTTTTGAGACAGGGTCTCCCTGTGCAGCACAGGCTGGTCTCGAACTCACTCTGTAACAAAGGCTGGCCTCAAACTCATGGTGAGCCTCCTCCCTCAGTCATCTGAGTGCTAGGATTACAGGTGTGTGCCACCATGCCTGGCTGCCTTCTTGCTGTTTGCCAAAAAGCACAACACACATTTACACAAGGTCCTCCTCCCTTCTCTACCAGGAAGGACAAACAGTGGACAGAGCCTTTAGCTAGATTGACCTATATCCCAGTAATCACTGCATGGTGCTCTAGCCATTCTTGTGTCTCCTGCTGCTTTGAGTACAGACTTATTAAGAATTTAGCTACACAGAGTACAATTAAGTTTTGTTTTAAGAAATAGACCTTTTTTCTGAAGCAGTTTCAGGTTTACAGAAAAACTGAGCTGAAGGCCTAAAGTCCTCCTATGATACCACATCCAGCTTCTCCTGTTATTAACATCTTGCATTAGTATGGTACATTTATTACAATTGATCAGTCAGAAGTAACACAAGGGGTTGGGGATTTAGCTAATGGTACAGCACTTGCCTAGCAAGTGCAAGACTGAGTTCAATCTCTAGCTCCTCCCACCCCCCCAAAAAAGGGAAGTAATACCTTACTATTAACTGAAGTCCATAGTTTATATTAGGTTTCATTCTTTGTGGTGTACATTCTGTGGGTTTTGACAAATATTTAATGACATGTATCCAACATAGTGTCACACAGAATATTTTTACTACCCTTAAAAATCCCAAGTGGGCTGGGGATTTAGCTCAGTGGTTAGAGTGCTTGCCTTGCAAGCACAAGACCCTGAGTTCTATCCCTGGCACCAAAAAAAAAAAAAAAATCCCAAGTGCCCCATTTATTCATTCCTTCCCCAACCCTTGGAGTCCCTATCTCCATAATTTTGCCTTCTTCAGAATGTAATATACTTGAAATCACCCAGTATATGATCTTTTCGAATTGACTTTCATATGACAATATGCATTTAATTTTCTTCCATGTCATTTAATGGCTCAATAGCTCTTTTCAGTGCTGAATAATATTTCATTATCTGGATATACCACAACTTATTCATTCACTCACTAAAGAACAGCTTGGTTCCTTCCAAGTTTTGGCAATTATAAATAAAATTGCTATAATCTTTTTAAAAGAGAAAAAAGTGCACGTGTTTGCTTATATCCTCATGAAATCTTGAAAAGTTATATAAGAAACTAATATAACTTCCCTAGGAGTGGTTTGTGGAAACAAAACAGTTAGTACAGTTGTTAGGTAAGAATTTTACTGCATACCTCTTATATTACTTAGATTTTTGAACCATATAAAAGTACTACCTAGAGGTTGGGGATCTAGCTCAGTGGTAGAGCACTTGCCTAGTAAGCATAAGGGCCTGAGTTCGATCCCCAGCACCCTGCCAAAAATACTACTTAATTAAAGAAAGAGCCTTTGTGGTGCTGTTTACTCATAATCTTAGCTTCTTGGGAGGCTGAGGCAAGAGGATTATGAGAAAAATGCCAGCATGACAGCTTAGTGAGACCCCATAGGGAAAAAAAGTGAAAAAAAAGAAAGAAATTCTAGGGAAAGAATGAGGAGGAGGGTCTGAGAATGTAGTTCAGCAGTAAAGACACAGGTGAGACCTGGGTTTGACTCCCATCACCACCACCAAAAAAAAAAAAAGAAAAAAAAAAGAGCGAAGTGGTACATTGAGTAATTTTTTTGTTTGTTGGTTGGTTTTGAGACAGGGTCTTGCTGTGTAGTCCAGGCTAGTCTTGAACTCAGTATGCAGCCCGGGCTGGCCTTGAACTAGCAGTGATCCTCCTTCCTCAGCCTCCCAAGTGCTGGTATCACAGGCATCCACCACCACACCTGGCTATTTTGAATAATTTTAAACCAAGGAATATGCCTTATTCAACTTGAGCTCTCCTTTAACAAAATACCATACCCTGGAGAGCTTACACCACAGATACTATTTCTAACAACTCCAGAGGCTGATGAGTCCAAGATCAAGATCCAGGTGCCAGCAGATTCACTTCCTGGTGAGGTTGCACTTCCCGGTCTGCAGAGGACCACCTTCTCGTTCTAGCATCCTAGACGGAGAGACAGCTCGGGGGCCTGTCCTTGTATGGACACTAATCCCACACAGGCGCTCAGCCTCTACCATCTTACCTACACCTAATTCCCTCCCAAAGGCTGAAGCTTCTAATATCCTCACAATGGAGATTAGAGTGTCGACACACAGATAGATCTGGTGGGGGGGGGGGGTTGCAAGCATTCAGTCCATAGCAGAATGTCACAATCAAACCTTCATTTTTACAAAAGTTCTACTGGTGGCCACATACTGGGTCATCACAGATGGTGGAGTGCGCTACATAAAGTGGCATGCCAGAGGGACACCACTCATAACCTAGGCATCATGCATTTTAATATGTGTGAGTTACAACGACTGTCAGACAGATAGAGGTAGAGTGCTGTGAGAAAGGGATACCTTTTCCCAGTTTGCAGAAAGGTGCACCGAAGGGTTGGCAGTAACTCCAGCTCTTGAAGGTTGGAAGATCAGTGAGGAATCACTCCAGGCCAAATGTAACTAGGTTCATGAAGAGGCCTGGAGATGGAGATGGAACATTTGCCAAAGAAATGGGATGTAGGAGCTGGATGTGGTGGCCCGCACCTATAATCCCAGCACTTTGGGAGGCTGAGGCAGGATCACCATACATTTGAGCCCAGCCTGGATAATTCAGCCATTTAGCAAGACTCAGTCTCAAAATAAAAACAAAAATGGGGGCTGAGGCTACAGCTCAGTCCAAGGGCTCTGGAAGGGAGATTGAGAGATGGGATCTGTTGGACAGGGATGCAGATTGGAAGGTGTGGTGAAGAGTAGAGGGTTCTAGATCACTCCCTGGTCTCTGGCTCAGACTGTATGTGAAGTTAAGTTTGCTAAAGTAAGAGAAAGATTTTGTTTTTTGAGACAGAGTCTCACTATTCAGTTCAGCCTGGCCTTGAACTCAGTACTCAGAACTCAGTGACCTCACAGGCTGGCCTCAAACTCACAGTGATCCTCTGTCTCAGCCTCCCAAGTGCTTGGATCACAACTGTGCACCACCACGCCTGGCTTGTAACAGAAAAATTTTAAAATAAATTTCCTTTATAAACTATAACAACGAACTATCCAGAAATTAAAAAAAAATAAAAGCCACACAATACCTATTATGAAATGTATAGTACCCAAGAATAATCCAAAAAAACTGGGTTTCATTATGCTGCCTCAGCCTCCCATGTAGCTGAAACTACAGATGTATATCCATGTACCTGAAAAATTTTATTGAAAAATTTTAAGAGGTTCTAAATTAAAAGGTATACTGCGCAAATAGATGGGAAAACTCAATTTTGTAAGGTCATCCGTTCTCTCTAAATATATCGATAACAGCGGTACAGTAATCCAGTCTCTGCTGCAGGACGCTGACATGGGTTTTGGTGGAGAGTAGGGCAGGATGCGCCCTCAGGGAGGCAGAAATCAGTTTGCCAGGTTATTTTGATTCTGGGATTTCTGTCTGGATTGGATGACAGCTTGTGCATTGATTACTTAAACTCTTTGTATTTTAATTTCTTCATCTATAAATGGATATAATAATTACCGTTGGCTCAGATAGTTATTGTGATGATGGCACGAATTTCTACCAATAAAATACTTAAAACAGAGCTTGGCATTGACATATAAAAATTAGCTATCACAAGCCAGGTATGGTGGCAAACACCTGTAATCTTATTTGGGAGTCTGAGTCAGGAGGATGTAAGTTTGAGGGCAACCTGGGCAATTTAGCAAGAACTTATCTAAAAATAAAAACAAAAATAGATTGGAGAATGTAGCTCAGTGGTTGAAAAAAATTAGCAGCTGGGGTGGGGGATTTAGGTCAGTTGCAGAGCACTTGCTTAGTAAGCCTGGGCCCTGAGTCTAATCCCCTGCATGGAAAAAAAAAAAATTAACAATTACCATCTTTTTTTTTTTTTTTTTTTTTGGTGCTGGGAATTGAATTTCAGGGCCTTGTGCTTGGTAGGCAAGCACTTTAACCACCGAGGTAAATCCGCAGCCACCATCATTCATTACTATTAACATCATATTCATTTTACGGGTTCATGATGCTTTGACTAGGCAGTGCAAATAATGAGGAGGGGATATTCCCTCACTGGCTCCATGAGGACAGTACTTACGTTTGCTTTGCACACCACATCTCTAGCACCAAAGCATGGTCCTAGCATAGAACAGGGCCTCAGTAAACACTAGCTAATCAATGAGTTTTCATTTATTTGTTCCTGAACACAGCAGGTGTGATGGGGCCTGTGCCACGGAGGAAGCAGAGACTAACCAGACAGGGGCCTTAAGCATGAGAATCTTAGCACCTAGCATGTTGCTATTCTATGTCTAAACCTCAACACCAGAAGTAGGGAGTCTTCCTTAAGAACAGGTATTCTGAGAAGCAAGACAAGCAAGTACAAAACTAAACCTGTTTGGTTAAATCACTGAGGTTTAAGGAATGTTTATTACATAGCGTAACCCAGCCTAGCCTACCTAATATATTATGATTCCCAAAAGTGACTGAAAACAAGAACTGTGAGAGGTAATTACTAAAAACCCAGATTTCTAGACTCCAGGCCAGTCTACCGACTCAGAATGTGCGGGGCAGAGGCCCAGTAATCTATATAGTTCATAGGCTTCCCCTCCATCTTCAGGAGAGTGGAGAAAACGCCAGCAATTCAATGCTGGAAGATATGAAAGGGAAGCGGACCCTAGAGGAGCAACATGAGGAAAGGCACAGAGGCAAGAAAATGCAGGGAATGACGTGGGACAGGAACCACAGGGTGCGTGAGAAATAGTGGCCCGACCTAAAATACAAAGCCATTGAGGGCTTGGGGACTAGCACTTGCCTAGCAAGTGCAAGGTCCTGAGTTCGATCCCCAGCACCCCCCTGAAGTAGAAAGCTCAGTGGAAGTCTGAGCTTTGTGTATGGCGGCTGTCTCAGTATTAACGCTTTTCAAAAGTTACTCAGGGAGAACACAGGAAACTGGTGCATGTCCCGGGCTCACCTTGCAAAGTTGTCTGTTAGGTTTGAAGCGATTATAGATATGACAAGCTCAAAATCATGGGGGTAGAGCATTTGCCTATCATGTGCAAAGCCTTGGGTTCCATGGCCAGCACTCCGAGACAACAACAAACCACTGGGTGACAAAAGAAATTACCCTTGTTCCCATATCATAGGTGCCTGTGTCCCTCTTTAGAGCTGCAGCTAGATCTGAGCTGTGCATCTTTCACTCATTCATTAATTTACCAAATACTTAGTGAGCACCTACTATGTGCCAGAGGCCCCAGTGCCACTGGAGAAACAGCAATGAACAAAACAGAGGAGTCTCTGCCTTCATGGAGTTTCTTTTCTTTGTCTTTATGCCTGGATAAAGTTGTAAAGGGATATGCCACTTATTCGTTCATTCAGATTTTTGGCCAGCAACTAACTGTGTGCAAGCAGATATCAGTCAGCCCAGCCTAGTCTGGTGGGGAAGCAGGCTCAGCCTACACTTAGTGAGGCTGTCTGCCTGGACTGCTGGTAGAAGTGTGAACTGGGCCTTGAAGAATGAGAAGTGTGACTGTCACAAAGAAACTCAGCAGTATTCCAGGTAGAGCAAACACGCAAGAGGTCACTGGCTCCATGAGGACAGTGTTTAGGTTTACTCTGCACACCACATCTACCCGGCAAGAGACTCAGCGGTGGCTGGAGTCCGTGATTCCTTGGTGTGATTAAGGGCAAGGTCCATGGTATAGGAGAGAAGAGGACATGGTGAGAGTCCAATGTCAGAGCAGGCTTGAATGCAGTCCGGGAGGTCAGGAGGTCAGGGAAGCTGTTGGTGTAGGGGGCTAAATTTAGCATATTTATTTTGTGTACAATGATATGAGGGGTCAGGAAGAAAGATGGAAATGAAGGAAAGTAGCTTCAAGTCGGGAGACCAGGGAAGAAACTCTCGTGGCTGGAGTGGCCCCAGGAGACAGCTCTGCATGTGGCAGTCGAGAGAAGAGCTCTAGCTGTGGTTTTATAAGAATGGGCTTTGCAATCAAAAGCTGCAAACAAGAGCCCTCCTGTGAACACCTGGATATGTTACTTAACCGTTCAGAGACTCAGTCTCCTGATCTGGACAGTCGATAATAACAGCTGTAGCCACCAGGAGGTCAGAAGGTTTATTAGGAGCTACCGGGGTCTTGAGTGGGACCTGGCGATGCTCCGAACATGGGTGCAGTATCACCATGGGGAAGAAGTTGAGGGCAGCTCTGTCTGCACTGAGTGGCTGGGTGGATAGAGAACACAGGGAAGAGCACTCTGCGGGAAGGCAAGGCCACTGCCGTGTTTGGGCTTCCCCCTCCGGGGCCTGGCCGCATTCACCACAGGTGTGGATCTGCTCATGTCTCTGCTGGCATGCCTGACGCTGTGCTCTTGGTGTCCAGCTCGGACACGCAGTAGGAGCTTTCTTTGCTTTTTTTAAGGAGCTTTCTCAGAGGGGAGGGATCTGGCTTGCAGGGACAGATGTGGATGCTGCCGGCATGCAGATGCAGACAGGTGCATGGAGAGAAAGAGGAGACTCTGGGAGAGAGTACAGGGGCCTTTGATGTCGAGGGGTTCCAGGAGAAATGTACAGCCTGGAAAGAGGCTGGGAGACAACATACAGAGTTTGGGGGCAGCAGGGGACAGCAGACAGGCAGGGAGCCAAGGAGAGGAGGGTTTCCAGAAGACAGAGGTCATAAGGGTCAAGTGCTGGTGAAAGGTCAAAGAGGAGAAGGGCTGACCAGTGGTTGATGAATTTGGTATCAAGCAAGTGGCTGGGTACTTAGCAAAAGCAGGACCTGCCCATCAGGAGCCAGAGCCCCATTGCTGGGGCAGGGAGAGGGGCTGGAGATGGGAGAGGAAAGGTGAGCAGGAAAGGGAGGAGTGCGCAGGGTAACTTGGACCCTCCAGGGCACCAGATTGCCCTCCCAATCCGGACAGATTTCTCTCTTTCCTTTTGCCTCCTGGGGATGGAACCCAGGGGCTGGCACGTGCTAAACAAGTGCTGTATCACTGCGTTATCTCCCTGGCCCCAACTTTCATATTTAATCATCAGATCCACCTCAAGACGGGCCAGGAGGTCTGGGGAGCTGCTGCAGTGGGAACCCTGTCCCTGGAGGTGGCGGAGCAGAGCTCCCCGACCCGCCACTGGCGGTGCTCACAAGTAGGGTGAGGAAGGCTGTGCAAAATAAGCTCCGCGTTCTTCTCAGCAAGCAACTGGCTGGTTCCTTGCATCAAAAGCCACACTGAGGGTCAGTCTGGCTATTTCCAGTGTCCAAAGAGCCTCCCGCAGAGACACACGCACGCACAGAGGTGGTCGTGCGAGGGCTCCTACGGAGACACACAAAACATAAAATCTATCTCCACCTCTTGGTGTAAAGGGATCCACACCCCCTTTCCCTGGCTCTTCCCGCATTTCGGTCCCTAGTTCCTGCCTGGCCATCCCGCACCCTTCCCCGCAGCATCCCGGGCTGCTTCTCCCGGACTCTGTACCGTGCGCCCGGCTTCCCCGGCTCTGCGCCTCGCCCCCTTGCGGGCCCGGCCAGCTCCTTCCCTGCGCGCCCCCTCCCCGGACTACAAGCCCCAGGCGCCCCCGGCCCGGGCGCTGCGCATGCCCCCTGCTCCCGCCCCCTCGCGGTTCCCCCCCCGCCTCCCTCCGCCCCCCTCCCCCGCGCTCGGCGCCCGCATCCCTCCATCCAGCCTGTGCCGCAGCCGCATCACCACCGCAGCCCAGGCAGAGCGGAGCCCGGCCCCTGCGCGGCCCCTGCGCGGCCCCTGCGCGGCCCCTGCCCGGCCCCTGCTCGGCCCGCGCCGTCGCCCCCGCCCGCAGGACCTCTAGCGACCCGGGCGCCCCCAAGCGCCCCCAGACGCCCCCAGACCCCGGCCTCCAGCACCGCGGCGGGAGGCAGGGAGCGGCGGCGGAGGCAAGAGGACGAGGAGGAGGAGGAGGAGGAGCCGTCGCAGGATGAAGGATCGGACTCAGGAGCTGCGGAGTGTGAGCCTCCGGGTGGGAGAGATGGGGGCGGGACCCCGAGATTTGGGGAGCGCGTGGGGATGGGGTGGGGGAGGCGCTGGGACGTGGGAGCAAATGATGAGGCTAAAGATTGGGAGCCGGGGCACCCCAACATCTCGAGGTGCTTGATGTCTACATCTTCAGCGAATCTGTATTTTGGGAACGATGGCTGGAAGAGGTTGGAGTCCATTAAGACACAAGAGGGCAGGAGAGCTCTCGGGTGGTCTCCGAGGAGGGCCCTGGGGTCTAACCCGGGGATGGGGGCCAGTGAGTTGCAGGGGCGGACTGGACAGTACTGTCATCCCGGGGACAGATTCGCCAAATTAGAAGGATGGGGGGTGATGACTGGGCCAGGCCCAGAGTCTGGCAGGACCCAGATTTGGGGATGCTATGGGAAAGGACATAGGTTGAGACTAAGTGCCAGCACCTGGCAGTGAATGAAAGTGTGTGTGTGTGTGTGTGTGTGTGTGTGTGTGTGCGTGTGTGTGCGTGCGCGCGCGCGCGCGCGCGCTCCCGTGTGAGCACTTGCATGTCGTGCCCCCATGGGGAGGGGGCTTCTCCCAGAAAGGGAGGGAAGGGGTAGCCTCGGGAGACTGGTCAGTGGGCCAAGGCCCAGAGGTGGGAGGGAAGAGGAGGTTCCCCTCACAGGGCATAGAATCGGGTTGTGTGACATGGGCCGCGCTCTGCTAGGGGAACTAGGGCATGGTGAGCGGTCGGGGCAGGCTGAGGTGGGCCCAGGTCCGCAGGCCAGGGAGGCCAGTTGCCAGGAGGCCGGCCAGCCAGCCAGTTCCTGGTGTTGGGGAGGGGGAGGGCAGCCTGAAGGTGCACTGGAAGCTGTCTTTGGAGGGGTTGGGGAAGGGAATTCGGTGAGAATGATTGGGAGGATGCTGGGGCATTGCAGAAATGACCTGGGGCCTGAGGAGGCAGAGCTGGCTGCTGCTGTGTGAACGTGGCCTGTGGTGTTATGTTAATCGAAGTACTGGCCCTGGCCAGTGGCCACAGCGTCCTGATGCACCAGGTCTGTGCCAGCAGCCTGTTGGTTGTTACCCCAGGGGTTGTTACCCCATTTGACAGATAAAGAAACTGAGGTTCGGAGATAGAAAGGGACTTGCCCAAGGTCATCAAGAAAATGGGGGGAACAGACTGAAATCTGAGTTTCCCATCTGCCAAATCAATCTGGGTGTCTGCTTTTCCAGCTTTGAACTAGAACTCTTGACTCTGGAGATGAAGAGCTCTGTCCTGGGAGAGACTCCTGCATTTGGGGTGGGGACCCAACTTGGAGGCCAACAACTGCTGTCTCTGCCTTCTCTGTGGAGACGTGTTAGCAAGTGAGAAGAAAGGAGCTAAGAGTAGAGGGAGGGAATTTGGAAGGTTTATTTTCATTTATTTGTTTGTTTTTTGTGGTACTGGACACTGAACCCAGGGACTTTGCACTGAGTTACATCCCCAGCCCCAGCCCCTCCCCCCATTTTTAGTTTTGAGACGGGGTTTTGCTAAATTGCCCAGGCTGGCCTTGAACTCACAATCCTCCTGCCTCCCAAAATGCTGGGATTACAGGCGTGCACCATCATGCCTGATTTAGATTTATTTCTTAACTTTTACTGCATATACACTCAGGCACAAAGAAAATAACAATCACATTAATAACCAACACTATTCTGAGCATTTTATACATATTAAATCATTGACTTGGGTGTGATGGCACACACCTATAATCCCAGCACTCAGGAGGCTGAGGCAGGGGTACTGCCTTCAATTCAAGGCCAGCCTGGGCTACATAGTGAGTTCAAGACCAGCCTGAATGACATAGTGAGACTCTGTCTCAAAAAACCTACATAAATAAATAATTTTGATCCTCACAACTATGAGGCTGGTGCTAGTATTATCTCATTTTATAAATAAGGAAACTGGAGAGGTTAAGTAACTTGACCAAAGTCACATAGCAGAAAAAAGTCAGATTCAAACCCAGACCAGCCACTTGAGCATCCACACTCTAAACTCCCCTTCACTCACCCCTCATGTATAGTTTGCAAAGCAAGTTGTAGTTGGAATCTAATTAGGACTGAGAGCCTCCTCATTTTATAGTTGGGAAACGTGAGGCTCAGAGAGGTTAAATAACTTTAACCTCAAGGTCACGCAACTAACAAGGGAGAAATTTAGATGTGAACCCACACTCCCTGTAGCCAGATTATCCCAAAACTCCAAACCTCAGAGACAGGGAGGTGGGACAGAACAGGGTGGCGATGAAATTGTGCTGGAAGAGAGGGAGGGAAGGGGGTACAGAGGGTGGGGCGTGCTCACCTGAGTGAGTCTGGGCCTCCCTGCCCAGAGGTGCAGACCTGCAGGTTGGGGCTGCTGGAACAGCTGTGGGAGGGGAGGCGGGGTGGCGGAAGAGGTGGGAGGGGGCTGGCTGAATGCTGATGGGTTTGGTGTTAGTCAGAGCTCAGGGAAAGTAGAAATTTGGGAGGGGGGAGGGGTGGAGAGAAGCTGTAGATGGAAGGAGTGTAAGGGTCTCCCCGCCAGAGCTCAGAGTGGAGAGCTCGGGGGCTGGATGTGGGAGGGCCTGGGAAGAGGGTCTTTGAGCCGCCAAAGGAAGTGTGCTGGGAAGGGCCGATAGCCCAGGGGCCTGTGCGTCTTTCCAGCGGTCCCTGTGTTCCCAACAGCTTCTAAGTCTGTTGATCATGTGGGTGTTGCAGGCACAGACTTGGGAGCCCTCCACACTCTAAACTCCCCTTCCTTCACCCCTGGGGGTTCCCATCCTAACTTGGGTACTTCCTGTGTGACCTTGAGCAGGTTGCTGAACCCGGTCTGCTCCCCACTTCCTTCCTGTGTGGATTGGGAGTAATGAGAGTACCTGATTCACAGGGTTGTCCTGAGGATGAAAAGTAGTTCGTGTACACAGTTGTGCCTCTCAGGGGCCTGGCACACCCAGCACTCTGTGGCTGTGACTCCACAGATGACTCGCACGTCACTCTTGAGATCACATAAGCCCCTGAGATGGGCAGGATATGGCCCCTAATTTATTTTGAGGTTAACTGAGGACCAGTAAAAAAAGAAAACTGACTTGCCAGAGGTCACATAGCTCTTAGTAGCAGAGCTGGGTTTGAGCCAGGGTTTCTATCACGGGATCACCAAGCACCGTCAGGTCACTAACCCAGGTCCCAACCAGAGGTGGGAAGCTGGGAGGCTTTTGGGGCATGGTGGCGCACATCTGTAATCCCAGCACTCGGGAGGCTGAGGCAGGAGATCACTGTGAGTTTGAGGCCAGCCTGAACTGCATAGCAGGACAAAACAAAACCAAAAACAAACAAACAAGAAAACCCAAAGGAAACTGAGAGGCTCTGGGCTGACCCTCAATGAGTTGGAGTAAGCAAGGTGGGGCTTGAGAGGAGACGGGAGTGAGTGAGGCAGAGAGGAAGTAGAGGGGAGAGAGGACATATAGGGGACACGGAGTGGGAAAGCAGGAGGAGTGGGAAATGGGGTACCTGGGAGGGGAGGGTGCAGTGAGGGGGCCCTGAGTTTGAAGCTGCTAAATACTTCCTGCAGGCAGGGGCTAACTAAGGCCTCTGTGTAGAACTCAATAGGCACTTTAGAATAGTAGGGATGAAATCACAGGGTGAAAGGGTGGCCCAGGGGGCAAGAGGGTAGGTGCAAGCAAGAGCACTGTGGGCAGTGGACTCACAGCCTTCAGCTGTCCTGAGCTGCTTTCTGCCTTCCAAGCATATCAAACATATTATACCGTGCTTCAGGGTCTTTGCATTTGTTTCCTCTGCTCAGAATGCTGTCCCTTCTATCCAGAATGCTGTTCCCTCTGCCCAGAACACTATAATGTATTCCCAGGATACTGTTCCCTCTGCCCAGAATGCTGTTTCCTCTGCCTCAAACTCACTTTCCTCCACATTGCAGTGTTGTAACTTTTTCAGGACTCAGCTCAAATGTCACCTGCCCAGAAAGGCCTTCTCTAACCACTCCATATGGCCAGGCATGGTGGTGCACACCTATAGTCCCAGCACTTGGGAAGCTGAGGCAGAGGATCACCATGCGCTCAAGGCCAGCCTGGACTATATAGTGAGTTCAAGACCAGTCTGAACTACACAGTGAGAGCCTGTCTCAGAAAAAAAAACAAAAAAACAAAACCAAAAACCCCAAACTAACTGCCCCATGTAAAGCCTCCTCCATACCTACTTCTCTCTACCATTTCTTCCTGCTCATCTCCCTCCTGCTATTTAGCACACGGAAGTTCTCTTTTCCATCTTGTTGCCTGTCTGCCCCAGGGGAACCTCACCTCCTTGGAGGCCCTTCCTGGCCAGTCTTGTCCACTGCTATGTCCCCAGTAGCACCCAGAAACGAACTTTGCACCCATCAGACTTATTTGTTAGGTGACTGACTAACGAAGGCTGGGGAGAGAGGCTGGGCAGGAGAGGCCAGGCTGGCCACAGAGGGAGGGCGGGCAGGAGAGGCCAGGCAAGGGAGACAGATGGATAGAAACGGGAGGGGGCGCGGCGGAGCGGCTGCTGCCTCCAGAGCAAATGCTGCCTGCACCCCTAGGAGCAAGGGTGAGCAGTGTGTCAGCATGCCTGGGCACACATGTGTGTTCACACGTACACGCCCTCTGCTACTTCTCCACCACCCAGTTCCATCTCTAGCCACCCATTTCCCTTACCATCTTGCCATCTGTCTCTCCGGTCACTCACTTGCTGGCTCCTGTTGCCCAATCCTCTTTCCCTTTGAGAATCTACCCTTGTCCTTTACACACATGCGTGTGCGTGCACACGCACACGCGCACACACACACACACACACACAAGGGCTTGCGTGATATATCTCCAATGTGCAAACCTGTAAGGGGTCTGAGGAGGCCAGATGGCTCCAGAAGATGTTCAGGAGCACCGTGCTACTGTCTTCAGTCCTCACAAGCACTCAAGCAGTCATGGACGTAAAGAGCTGAGGGCCTGGGTGCCAATCTAGATGCAGACACCCACTCTCGCCCCAGGGGCTGAATAATCTTGGGCGAGATACTTGATTGCTCCAAACCTCATCTGTCAAATGGGAATGAGAATAGAATCCACCTTTGGAGTGGCTGTGAGGATTCAACAAGGAAACACAAAGCGCTTCTGATGGCCCAGTCACAGGGCTGTGTTAGATGGATATTCCTCTTCATCCTCCGCATTCTGCATGTGAGGAAACCGAGACTTAAATTATCCACCTGTAACCTGAAGCCACCACAGAGTGGATCAGGCTTATTTGATCCTCTGTTCCTAGAGGGTCTCATTTGTCCACACCCTGCTTGCGCGCTCTCTCTCTCTCTCTCTCTCTCTCTCTCTCTCTCTCTCTCTCTCGTACTGGAAACTGAACCAAGGGCCTTCATGCTGAGCTTCAGTCCCAGTCCTTTAAAAAAATTTTTTTTTTGAGACAGGGTCTCACTAAATGAACTCAAATTTGCCATCCTCCTGCTTTAGCCTCCCAGAGCCCTGGGATTACAGGCGTGTGCAACCAGGCCCGGCCAGCCTGGCTTCTCTGAGGCTGGTCTGACTCCTTCCAGAAATGGAGGCTGTGCTCATGATCAAACCCACACACCTCAGCGCAGGAAGGCCGCGTGCTGAGCGCTTGCCTGGGGCCTGCCCCCCTCA
>PVJO010001766.1:41071-74915 GCA_004026905.1 Hystrix cristata | reverse complement strand
TCTCTCGTACTGGAAACTGAACCAAGGGCCTTCATGCTGAGCTTCAGTCCCAGTCCTTTAAAAAAAATTTTTTTTTTGAGACAGGGTCTCACTAAATGGACTCAAATTTGCCATCCTCCTGCTTTAGCCTCCCAGAGCCCTGGGATTACAGGCGTGTGCAACCAGGCCCGGCCAGCCTGGCTTCTCTGAGGCTGGTCTGACTCCTTCCAGAAATGGAGGCTGTGCTCATGATCAAACCCACACACCTCAGCGCAGGAAGGCCGCGTGCTGAGCGCTTGCCTGGGGCCTGCCCCCCTCAGCAGTGAGGGCACTGAGGGCCCAGGAGCTGCCAAGCTCTGCCTGGGGTCCCAGAGCAAGTCAAACAGAGGCAGGTAAGGCAAGCTTTCTGACCCCTTTCCTCATTTGAGACCTGGGAGGGGCAGGGGTGATAGCCATCCCTCACCAAGCTCGTTCTCTCTGCGGCACTGGGCACTTTCCCTGCTTTTTTCTTTTCTTTCTTTCTTTTTTTTTTTTTTGGTGCTGGGGATCGAACTCGGGCCCTTGTGCTTGCAAGGCAAGCACTTTAACCACTGAGCTAAATCCCCAGCCCTCCCTGCTTTTTTCATTGTGTCATTTTGGCCTCCATATAGGGTGGACATTCTTGCTGCCACAGCAGATGCAGAGACTGAGGCTCAGAGAAAGGAGTTGTGTGGTTTTAAGCTGTGGATGTGGGACCCATTCTTAAACCTTTGTCTGCCTCGGTTTCCCCATCTGTAAAAGGGTTTATAAGCCAGATGTGGGGGCACAAGCTATGATCTGGGAGGCTGAGGCAGGAGGATCACAGCAAGTTCAAGGCCAACCTGGGCTACATAGCGAGACCCTATCTCAAACACCAAACTAAAAAAAAAGAGGGGGTTTATAATAATGTCTACCTCAGAGAGCTGTAAGCATGAAATGGATAAAAACGTGCAGCATGCATAGAGCAGCTCAGAGCACATTGTAAAACGCTATTTAAATGTTTGTCATAATTACAGTTTTGTTGGCCAATCGTCCTTAAAGAGTTTTAATGAAGACTGAAAGAAGTAACAAGAATGAGAGACTCACCAGGCGTGGTAGTACATGCCTGTAATCCCAGCGCTTGGGAGGCTGAGGCCGAGTTCAAGGCCAACCTGTGGTACACAGTGAGTTCAAGGCAGCAAGAACTATATGGTGATACCTTGTCTCAAAAAAAAAAAAAAAAAAAACAACAACCCAGACGAAGAAGAAGAAGAATGAAAGACTCATGCAGAAAGCACATTGAATGATGATAGTTTGTTCGGTTTTGGGGGCCCAGAGCCTCACTTGGAGTGGGCCTTGGCAGGAGCCAAACTGGAGGGGAAGGAGCTGGTGGCAGGCAGTCTCTGGGAGGTGGGAGCCTGGCCTACAGCCTTAGACAGGGCTGGGTGAGGCAAGTCCTGGATACCTATAGTGTCCCTGTCCTGTTCAGCCTGGTGCCCTTGGGCATGCCCCCTCCCCCAGCCTCCTGTGCCCTCATCTGTGAAATGGGGACAATGATATTTGCTCATTTTTCCTCATGGGGCTCTGGGGATGAGGATCAAAAGGGATTATGGATGTAAAAGTGTTTGTAAGTGAAGAGGATTATTAGTTCTCAGCTGTCTTCGTAATTATGAAACTAAACAAATTGTCCTTGGGCCTCTTTCTTCCTCTCTCAAGGCCAGGTAAACAGTAGCTTGGGCTACTCCAGGTGTAAAACTAAGGGAAATGGCTCTGGAAGCAACAGAAGAGAGCAAAATTAAATTTAGGAAGGACTTCCTGAAATTGGCATGGGAGAAGGAAAGAGGGAACAGGAGCATTCCCTGGCACCTGGTGTGCGGTAGGGACGCCGCCGGACGTGCCCGAGGCTGGGCTGAGACTGGTGGGTGAAGGCAGAGGAAGGGGGCAGAGGAAGGCTTTGGGCTCTGGTGGAAGGAGGCCTTGTGGGGCAGCTGAGTTTTGTGGACTGAGAAGCCGGAAACCATTATGGGAGGCTGGTGGGTTCTCAAAGATGAGTTCTATGTCTCTCAGCTTCTCAGTCTGTCTGGTGTCAGGTGGAGGCTTGAGAAACCAGCTGTTCTGTCAGGGTCCCCAACAGTTGTCTGTGCCACCCCTCCTTCTGAGAGCAGGTGTGGGTTAAAATACAGACACCTCCTTTTCTAAGCAGATATTGGGGGTTATCTGGAAGTGTCTGAACATATGTTCTGACCTGGTGTGGCGCCCCACATCTGTGTAGAGAATCTCGGAGTTCTGTTCGGGCAGAACTCAGGGAGGGAGCTGAGTGGCTTCAGGGGCATTTAGCAGGAGGGCTTGCCAGGGCTGTGCAGGCTGTGCCGTAGCTGTCTGGTCCTGCCGGTTCCGTGCACTCTTGGCTGTTTGGATTGCACGTGGGTCCCACTGGCTCTGTCTAGGTTCGATCTGAGCTGTCTGGGATCTGCCTGAGCCTAGTCTAGTTCAGTCTGATCCTGTCTGGTTTCTGCTTGGGCCCTGTCAGTTCTTCTCGTTAGGTCCCAACTGGCTGCTCCCCCAGGTAGAGGCTGTTTGGATTCTGTCTTGATTTTATTCAGGCTCTCAAGGCTAGATTCTGCCTGAGCTCTGACTAGATTCTTTCGGAAATCAGGATGAACTCTGTTTAAATTTCCACTGGGGCTGATTAGGGCTCCAGATGCAATTAAGCTTCATGGGCTCAGATTTTGTCCCCAGACCTCTGTCCCGAGCAGAGAAGAGCGTGGAGTCGGGAGTGGGGAGCCCTGGGGGGCCTCCCTCCTCCAAGTCCCCAGCTCTGGATGTGCGTGCAGACCTGAGGGTCTGCGAGAACAGGCCCACAGGGCCCTCCCGGGGTCCCTGGGGATGCGGCTGTCCATCCGTGTGTCTGCATGTCAGTGTACACCTCTGCCATCGGTCCATACGCAGATGAACATCAGCATGCCAGCGTGTCTTTGTGTGGGTGTCAGGTGCCTATTTCTGTGTGCCTGTGTGTCAGCTCTTCTGTCTGTGTCACTGGTCTGTCTGTCGGTGGTGGTGGCACTGTGGGTGGGTAAATCCCTTTGTGTCTCTGAGCTCTGCCGGTGGAGGGCTGAGCAGCTGCAGGTTGCAACTGGGAAATCCGAGCAAGGGAGAGTAGGTGGGTGTGTGGTTGGAAGGGGCTGGGTGAGAGAGGGTGAATAGCAGAGACTGGGAGGGGAGCAGGAGTGGGTGGGAAGAGGAAGGCTCTGGGAACAAGGCGGTGCAGGGTGCCGCCTACAAGTCTTATCCAACCCTCTTTGGGCCTGGCTGTGCTTGCTCGACTTGAGGTCTGCCGGGGCAGTGAAATGACCTTGCACAGGGGATATGGTTAGCTGGGCGGGGGCAGCAGGGGGAGAGATCGGGAGTAAATTGAGACCTGGGTAGGTGCTGCTGGAGATTAGCAGGGAGGTCCAGGATCCTGGGACACCATTTGAGACCCCTTCTTGTTGCAAGGCTGACATTTAGTACTCTGTTGTTAAAATATTGAAACGCATCCATACTGCTGGTTGGTCAGTGGCAGCTGCTCTGAATACCATCCCCTTCCTGGGTAAATCTGACCCACAGGTCCACATGCACCCCAAAAGATGCCTTTTGTTAATTCCCTCGAGAGCCCTTTGGCGTGTCGGCTATCTTGGCCTCCAGGACCTTACTCCACAAGATAGTCCAGTCTTCATTCTGACTTTGGTGCTCTTGCCACCCCCCTGCCTAGGACCCTTCCTAAGCCTGGAGCTGGGAGGAATGGGTAGCAGGTAGAGGGCTGGAGCGCTAGAGTGCCTGTCCTGGGGCTCAAGGTAGGGGCTGCTCACGGACCCAGCCTTCCTTTGCCTTGCAGGCGAAAGACAGTGATGATGAGGAAGAGGTGGTTCACGTGGATCGGGACCATTTTATGGATGAGTTCTTTGAACAGGTAATGAGTCCCCAGTTCCCCCAGACCTAGAACCTGACTCCTAACCAGCTACTTCCTTTTCCCTGTGCACCCCCTGCACCCACCTCGGCCTTTCATGAACCCTTCTGGGTCTGGGCCATTTCCCTGAGTCCTTGTGGACCCCTTCATCTGGCCCAGCAACTTGGCTGAGCATTGCCGATTTTCTGCCCCAGGTGGAAGAGATCCGAGGCTGCATTGAGAAACTGTCAGAAGATGTGGAACAGGTGAAAAAGCAGCATAGTGCCATCCTGGCCGCCCCCAACCCAGATGAGAGTGAGTGCTGCTGCTGGGCAAGGGGGGTGGGCTGAGGTCCCACCCAGACTTCTCACGTGCTCGCCCCACCCTTCCCTCAGAGACCAAACAGGAGCTGGAGGACCTCACTGCTGACATCAAGAAGACGGCCAATAAGGTTCGGTCCAAGTTGAAAGGTAAGGATTGGATCCTGGAACTGGGGAGAGGAAGAACCGTCCTCCACGGGACAAAGCGGGCCTTTTATCGGAACGTCCACTGACTTCCAGGGGCCAAATTCCTAAACAGTGAGAAGATGCAATACCTTTGATTTGCCCCACGGATCCAGATTCTTTGGGGAAAGACTCACAACAAGGAAGTGAGGGAGAGAAGGGTTTCTATCCAAATTGCATCTGAGCTCTGCTGGTTCCATCAGTGTGATGAGCCATCAGAAAAATACTGTCTTCCAAGTGGCTTCGGCTTTACATCCTCGTTTCTCCTGCACAGGTCCCCCCAGTGTAGTGATGAGCACCCAGTAGGTGGGCTCAGCAAATGCTGCTGAATTGGTATCCTCGGCTCAGGACAGATTGGACTGTGCGGCTGACATCAGGGGCTGGCACGCTTTCAGAGGGCCTTGCCAAGTGCTCATGTAGTCACTCTAATTTAAGGACTTGGGTGCTGGTAATAACCACCTTCCCCCAAAGCACTGTGGGTTGGGAACCTCCTTGTCTGCTAGTGCCGCGGGAATAGCAGTGTTACTGTGATGCTAATCTGTGTGTGCTTGGTAATTCAGTGTGCGAAAACAGTTGCCTGGCACCTACAGAGTCCAAGGGCTATGGCTGGGCTTGGAGGAAAGGAGCTTGTTCAGCTGCCCGACCCCGAGAGCACTGTCCTTGGCCCAGGGAGATGGAGACAGAAGCTGTATGTCCTCCTAGACTCAGGGGAGGCCAGATGGGCGCCTTGGATGCTGATTTGTGAAAATAAGCCCTCCGCACTCAGGCGAACTTGCTGGAATGGAAAATGCCCTAACCTGCGATAACACTAAGGCAAATCCAGACAATCCCCTACCCTTACTCATCAGTTCAATAAGAGAAATGGAAGCAGTTTCAAAGCCCTTTCTTTCTCTCTCTGCAAAATCTTTTTCTCCAAATGAAATCTTACAAAGATCTGAATATATAAAGCAAACCCCAATATGTGAAACATATGAAAACCAGGTTGTTCTGGCTAAACTGGGGCTGGGAGGCCCACCCTGCCTGGCCTCCCCTTCACTCCCTGCAGGAGCCCCTAATGTTCCTTTTTGGAAGCAAGGTTCCTGCTAGCACATGCCTAGGGTCAGTGTTTCCTTGGGCCCACTGAGCTCTGACCTTGAATACTCTAGAGGATGGCGAGGAGGGCTCTGTGGTTTGGGGGCTCGGGGATAGACCTGGAAAGAATTCAATAAAAATGGCAGTGGTTTGAGAAGATTCTCATCTTCTCCATCCCCTTCCACTTGGTGGCAGGAACTGAGGCTTTGAGTGTGACCTTGAGAGAGTCGTTCCACTCATTTGAACCTGTTTCTAGCCTGAAAAATGGGCTGTCACTGAATTCCCAGGATTGTTGTAAAAAGTCAGTGAGATTCAATAAAGGAGCCCTTCTTCCAGACTTGATCCCAGCCCCGTCTGACAGCGGGGCCCCAGGCTGGGCCGGGAGATTCCAGTATCCCTGGCTGTGTGTGTGCCTGTGCTTTTCCCAGATCTGCCGGGCCATGGCTGTCACTCAGTCACTGCCTGCTGTCGCTGGCAGGGAGGCCTTGGGGTGCCATCCAGCCCACACCTCCCCTGCTGCCAGCAGAACAGAGAAGTGATGTTCTCAGGAATGGCCTGGAGGCCCTGTGAGGTCTGAGCAGGACTGGTGATTCATCCCTGCTGCATTTTCTGGTCTTGCTGAAGTAGATCTTACTGCAAGCTCTTTTTCAGAAAATCTGAATGATAGTGTCAGGAGCGCGTAATCCAGAAGCAGGAATCCCAGTTAATCCACACTCTTTTCCAGAACATCTTTTAGAAGTGGAGACTCCTGGGATAGGAATCACCTGGCAGGGGAGTGGGAGGGCTGCTTCCTCTGCTCATCTGTTTGTCCTGAAAGTCTTCTGGGGAAGGGTGGCCACCAGAACCCGACCCACCTGGATGTGCCTACTTTCCACCAAAAAATAACAGGGTAGCCTAGCGCGGTGGTCCTTGCCTGTAGTCACAGCTACTCAGGAGGCTGAAACAGGAGGGTTGCTTGAGCCCAGGAATTCCAGGAAACAACAAAACAAAATCCCCGGCTGGGTTTTTGCCCCTGTTCAGGGGCGGTAGGAAGTGGAGACTTCGCTCCCATTAACGGACTGGGCCCACATTCCCTCACGGGTTGGGCAGGAGTTGCCGCTGCTGGCGCTTTCCAAGACCCAGTGCTTCCTCCAGAAAAAGTAGCCCCTTCTATCTGGTAACCATCTGACCCTCAGCCGCCCCTCACACACACCACTCGCCTTCTGGACCCTGTCAGCCGCCCCACTCGTTTATTTGCTGACCCGCCCCTCACCCTGGATCCTCCACTGCCCGCCCTTGCGTGGGCGTGGCATCTCTTCCCAGGCCCAGAGCCTGCCTTGCGGTGTTGACCCTTCTTGCGTCCCGCACCCCCGCCCTACATGCCCCAGTTCTCCCGCCGGTCACTGTGCCCTGTCTCCCGCAGCGATCGAGCAAAGCATTGAACAGGAGGAGGGGCTGAACCGTTCCTCTGCCGACCTGCGCATCCGCAAAACCCAGGTTGGAGGCTGCAGCTAGCGGGGCGGAGCCTCGGGGGTGGGCGGGCCGCGTGGGTTGGGCTCGGGGCGGGGATTAGCGGGGCATGATCACCTGCGGGTTCGAGTGGGGGTGGGGATGCCTGGTGAGGGAGTAGGAGACTGAATTTGGGGAGTTAGGGGCGCTGCCCGAGCTGAAGGAAGGACCGTAAACTAACGCAGCCTGTCCTGTCCCCCATTCATACACCGCCTCCCTGTTCCCCACTCCTACCCAAGCACTCCACACTCTCCCGGAAGTTCGTGGAGGTAATGACCGAGTATAACGCTACCCAGTCCAAGTACCGGGACCGCTGCAAGGACCGAATCCAGCGGCAGCTGGAGATCAGTGCGTGTGCCTCCCCAATCCCCAGTCTGCCCCAGACCCCTTCCTGCCCTTCTGTGGGGGGAGCGCCTGGCCTAAGGCCTGGGGAGGGTGGCTCCCCGGTTCCTGCCCCATCCTGCCACCCCGGCTCTCTATGGGCCCAGGCCCTGAATCCCTTCTCCCCACAGCCGGCAGGACCACGACCAACGAAGAACTGGAGGACATGCTGGAGAGCGGGAAGCTGGCCATCTTCACCGATGATGTGAGCCCCGGGTGGGGCAGGGTCTGTTTTTGGAAAGCATCTGCCCCTCCTCCCAAAGTTCAGGTTGAACCAGGTTCCTGAGCAGTGGGCAGCCTGGACCAGGACCTGGGGAATTCCAGGGAGGCAGGGCAGGAAGGCAGCTCCATAAAGATGGCAAACAGTGCTGAGCACTCTGCCTGCTCACGTTACTAATGTTCTTCTGACCCTTTCCACAACGCCACAAGGGAGGCCATTTCGAAGAGGGGGGATACTGGTCCAGGTGAAATCACCTGCCCAGGGCCTCAGGCCTCCAGACAGGGAGGAATTGAGATCCTGTTTTAGAGTTCATCGCTTCAGTGCTGAGAGCCACTGCATGCCCCCACCCTTCCTGGAAGGATGTTATATGCCATGTGATTTATTTGTCTACATTTTGGAGATTTTTTTGAAAAATAAGTTTTACTTTTGCTTATGTTTTGCACATTATACTTATTGTTTGTATATGAATGGATGGGCTTTCCCCTAAGAATCTTCCTTCTCCTTTGGACTTTTGCGTTGGTCTGCCCAGTCCTGTCTGTGTTTAGGCTTCTCGTGGCCAAATGTTTCTCGGTTGTGGTTTCACCCAGGTTTAAAGCATGTACTGTGATTGTCTAATAGTCCCCAGGAAATTGTTATTTGGATAATTGGTCTTTATTGAATTACTCGTGGGCAAATTGATTGTGAGCCAGTTAGCCTGGAGCCTCCCCAAACAGCTCTGCCCAGGCCATCTTGTGTGTCTGTGTGAGAATAGAGGGGAGCCTGGCAGGTAGTTCTGAGGGGACACTTCAGTGGACACGAGCTGACCCCTGCAAGCTGGCCCACTGTTGTCACAGTGGAAACCCATCCTTATAAAGCAGGTAGTCAGGCCTTGGCTGAGGGATTAGAAACTGCAGGTGAGCCCGGAGGTGTTAGTTGAGGGTGAGTAACACTGAAGTCAAGGAAGGCTTCTGGAGGGAGGTGTCACTGAGCTGCACCTTGGGGACACAGGCAGAGAGAACAGACTTAGCAAAGACAGGGAGAGGGAACCCCTTGCTAAATAGCCATTGGCTGATTTTGGCTTCCATAGGATGGGTAGGAGATATGGGCCAAAAGGGAGAGCGAGCCTTGACTGCCAGAGTAAATGTGTGTGACCTGGAGTACTGGGGAGCTCTGGTGGGATTTGCAGCAAGGGAGTGGCTTTGGGTGGTCTAAACCATGAAGGGGAAGTGAGGCCCAGGGAAGGAGTTTGTGTGGAAGAGGGACACCTGCTGTGAGCTGGTTGCCCCCAGCCCTCAGGGCTGTGTGCATGTCATTATTATTTATCCCTCACCATGTCTCACAGAGGCCCAGAAAACAGAGGCCACACTGCTGTCTCCTCTAGGCTGCATGTCCGCTTCTCATCTGCTTGTCACTCTGGCTGCCTTTGGTCACTTCTTTTCCTGGTTGTTGCTGTGTGTGTGCTAGATGAAGCCCTGGGGCAAGGTGGAGGAACTCCAGACAAGTTTTAGTTCTTGTAATTTAATGAAGTTCTCTCTAGTGCTTACTGTGTACTGAGTAGTGCTCCAATTGATGTATAGATATTAACTCACTCCACTTGTCCAATAACCCCGTGAAGTGGAAACTGTCATGTCCACATTTTCTAGGTGGGGAAACTGAGCCCCAGAGAGGTTAAATAATTTACCTATGGTTACAGCTAGTAAACGATAACCAGATTTGAACCCAGAAACCCTGGCTGCAGAGGCGAAGCTCCTATAGGGGTGAAGGGTGATCGTCCCCTCCCCATCACCCTAGATCAAAATGGACTCACAGATGACAAAGCAGGCACTGAATGAGATTGAGACGAGGCACAACGAGATCATCAAACTGGAAACCAGCATCCGTGAGCTGCACGACATGTTTGTGGACATGGCCATGCTTGTGGAGAGCCAGGTAAAGGCTCTGCCCTACCACCCTGGGTGCCTCCCTGGGCCCTGAGGTTCCCTCTTCCAGCCCCCTAATTCCTCCCTCCCCTGCACCCCTCATCTGCCCACAGGGTGAGATGATTGACCGCATTGAGTACAACGTGGAACATTCTGTGGACTATGTGGAGCGAGCTGTGTCCGACACCAAGAAAGCTGTGAAATATCAGAGCAAGGCGCGGAGGGTGAGCCAGGGCCTGGGGCCTAGGGGACTTGGGGGACTGGGGTGCTGGGCTCAGAGCAGGGCTGAGGTGATGATGAAATTGGGTGAGAGGCCTTATCTCTGGCTCTGACCTCTTCCTATTTCTGTTTTTTCTCCCTCCTTTTTCCTCACACCCTCCCCTTCATTTCTCAATCTGTCTGTTGGTTTGTCTCTCTCTATCATTCTGACTCTATTTCTCTGTATCTCTCTGTTGTTTCTCTGTCTCTCTCTCTCTTTCTTTTTTCTACCTGCAGAAGAAAATCATGATCATCATTTGCTGTGTGGTGCTGGGGGTGGTCTTAGCGTCATCCATTGGGGGGACGCTGGGCTTATAGGCCCCCTGCCCTTATCCCTTCCAGGCCCCTCCCCCACCACATTGGGAGCAATACCCCCACCGCCCCTTTTACTCCATCCCCTGCTCCAAGCTCACTCCCAAAATGGACCCAAGCAGCCCCACTCTCTCCTCCACCCCCACGGCAGACCCTGGAGTCCCTGGACCTCACCCTGCCATGGACCACCCTCCCCTGCCCCGCACGTAGATAGCAGCAGGCGTGATTACACATGCACACCAACATGCATGCCGCCGGCACATGCTCGAGACGTGTGGACACCCCAGCGTGTGTGTATGCGTGTAGATGCACCACATCATATCCCTTTGCCCCCATCGCGAGTCTGTGTATGGTCCGAGCTTCCCCATCACTGGGATTGTGGTGTCGACTGGCTGAGTGTAAACAGCAGCTCACCACACTCCTCGTCTCCTTGTTTTCTGTGAATAAGTATGTGTGTGTGTGTGTCTGTGTGTGGCCAAAGATCCATGGACACACAACCTGTGTACATGGGATTTTGTCTTTGAGTGTTTGAAACTCATGTAACATCAATTCCTCCACCAACACCTCCTCCCCGTCTGCTCTAAATGGAGCAGACAGTGTGTATAGATGTTCACATTCTCAGAGGACCCAGGGAGGCCCAGAGACACACAGGCCGTGGCAGACACCCCACATGATGTAGAGCAAACCCTCCTGGCTAGTGACCCCATGGGCTACTCTGTGTGTGTGTGTGTGTATGTGTGTGTGTGTGTGTGTGTGTGTGTGTGGCCTGTGGAGGGTGAGTGGAAGCATACACATGTAAATGACCTAGCTTGGCCCAAATAGACTTGGTTTTCCTAATAGATGTGGTGAGGGATGAGTGTGTATGTGTGCACATGTGCACGTGCTCACGCACTGGAAGCATTGATAGGAGCCCCCCACACTGTGGACCAGACACCTGTTGAGGGTAGATACAGATATCTCTGTTTCTATGCTACCTAACATACAGCTGTGACTCTGTCGGGGGTTATGTGTGCATGTGTGTGTGTGTGTGTGTGTGTGTGTGTTTAGGGGCTTTCTACATAGTGTTTTTAGCCCCTGCATATCACACACACGTTTATCTTTAAGGATGCGTGCCCCATCATTCCAGGTTTGTTTAGCCAGATTTATTTGACTTCTCCCTCCCCAGCACCCCTGATCAGTATCTGGTGTGGCCACACACACTGCTACATCACCATTGTGCAACTGGAGCTTCCTGCCCTGCCAAATGTGGGACCTTGTGCACACATGCTTTCATCCTTATCTTTTCTGTGTCTTTTCAAGGACAGGACTGAGCTTGTGTCAACCTGAACACCTTGGGTCAAGGCCAAGGAGGTCCCGTGAAGGTGGCTACATCCAGGCATGCACACATGCACCCTAGTCCTCACACATGCTACCACCAGGCCGGCACCCATTTGCACAGACTACCACTTGGAAGGTCTGTTTGTAGGGCTGTTACTGAGGAGGCAAAATGTCAAGGGCTGCCCCCAGAGAAGTGGAAAGTCAGAACATTGTCCCTTCCTGCCTCCCATACAGTCTCCTGGGACCTGGGAGAAGCCAGTGCTTTGTCTCACTGCCCCATTAAATGCTCCGGGCTCTTCCCACTAGAGTGGACAGTTGTGGCAGTGGTCACTCAGAGCGGTTAATCCTCTGGACTTGTGTCCTGCTGAAACATTCCGTACCTGGGTGAGACTGAGGACACAAGCCTGGGATTCGTGGTGAGGGAAGGGGTAGCACCCAGATTGAGATGGAGACAGCATACACAGTTTCTGGGGTGGTGGTTTGGTGACAGGGAGGAGGTGCAGGGAGAAAGGACGGAATTAGAAGCCCCTCACTCCATGACCCAGGAACATGTAGGCTGAGTACATGAAGAGGGTGGGCCATACATCTATACTGGGTGATGGTCTCTAGTGTATACGTGCAGACCCCAGACAGCTTCCCGCATCATGTGAAAGGTGTGCGTGCACATGTGACCTTCTGGAACACAGCCCCTCCAAGCCAGCCTCTTCTGTTCTTGGATCCTCTGGCCTATGTGTGTCAGCATGGCCCCCTGTATGTAAGCCCCAGGTCAGCTGTTCTGAGGAGGGGAGCCTGCCAGTTCATTCCCATGTGTCCTTTTATAGGACAGGAAGTCTACTCACAGTCTGACTGTAGTCTTTCTGCTCCCATCCTAGGCTTCTTTGGAGACATCAGTGCAGGCCCCAGTCCCCAACCCCCAGCTCCCTTCTTCTTTCCACAGTCCATCCAGGGCCTCCTTTCAGCCCAGGTGTTTCCCAAAGACCCCCAGCCTCGCAGTTCACAAAGAAAAGGGCGGAGCCATTGCTGGAGTGCTGTTCCTGCCTCCTTGTGTGGCATTAGGCCCTTAGCTGCCCACCTCTGGCTCTGAGGTGGACTGGGGATCCCTGAGGGTCTGGTAAACCCCCAGTTTTCTGCAAGTCATGCACATCGTAAAATGGGTTTGCTTGTTGGCTGCTGTCTGCATGTGTGTGTGTCCCAAGTTTGGTCTGGGGCTGGTGTCTTGCATGTTCTCAGACAACGGTATGCTGTCCACCCTCCATGCATCTATAGCCGTCCAGGCCATGTGTGCCCTGTGGGTGGTCCCGGGCCTGGCCAGGGCTCAGTGTTTCCCCTCCCCTTCCTCCCTATCCCCTCCTCTCACAAAGCACACTGCGTGACCATCCCATGTGCCTGTGGGTCGACACACGCTCTTGCCATGCCTCGAGCGTGTACACATGATGTGTTCTATGCATTCACCCTGCTCCCCGAGCCTGCCCCGCAGAGGACAAGATGGGTGGCCCCCGGCTCCTTTCTCCCCTCCCTGCCCCCTCCCTGCTGTGCAGCCGTGTGCGTTGGCGTGTGTTTCTGTGTCGCTGGCGTGTCACGTGATGTAGCCGTGTTTGCTGACATGAGCCCCTGCCCCCTCTGTTTCTCCGTTGGTTTCTAGAGCTCTCTCCCTCCCCTTCCTGGAGGGGACAGGACTCCTGGGGCCTGGTTGGGGGCCCAGAGCCAGGCCGCCCTCTCCTGTTAGCCCTCAGTCTCATTTCTCTCTATTGGTGACCAAGTTGCAAATGGATAAAACACAGAAAATTTTGTCCCCCCACCCCAGCCCTGCATGTCCTGTCCCCAGAGCCCCCCAACCCCACCCCGGGCCGGGTTGGGCCCCGTGGGACGGGAGAAATAGCAACCAATCCAACAGCGGGTGTACTGTGTGCTCACTTCCTTCTGTCCCCACATGGGACAGCGTCGTGGGGGTTGGTGGGTGGAGGAGCTGAACAGACAGATGGACACAGGCTTGGACAAGGATTTTAATCTGGAGGCTGGTCAGGAACAGTGTTACTGGGGGCCTCCTCAGGCAGAGTACTAACACAATTGCAGGCTGAATTAGGGTGAAGGGTCACTGATTCCTCAGCTTTTACTGAGGGGAATTACAAATGTCTAAAGGTGATACTTTTTTTTTTAAATAGTGGGAAGATAACCCCTTAAGGAGAGAGGATGGTGAGGAGAGGAGCTGTAGAAGCCTCTTTACTCTGAACTTAGGCTGGCCACAACCTGAGGCCACTTGCTCCTCCAGAAGCCAAGTGTGCAGGGGTGATGAGGAGAAAGGTTTGGCCACAGGCCTGGGCTGAGAGTAAAGGTGCTCCTGTCTTTGAACCATGCTGTAGAAGGTTCAGGTGCAACCCAGATTCAAGGCTTGTGGACTTAAAGTGCTCAGGGCCACAGGACAGCCAGTCCTGCACAGAGCCTCCAGCTCTGAAATGAGACCATCGCTCCCCGAGCTGGGGACCTAGATGGAGGCGCCATGATGGCCTCCAGGCCCCAGCCCTAGCATCACTGGGCTGAACCCTCCACACCCTGCACCCAGAGGATGGTACGGCTCCGGCTATCCTCCCATGAGAACAGGGGCTCGTAGCCAAAATGGCGCCATGCCTTGTCGGTGCTGACAGTGAAGGTGGTGTTGGCCACGGCTAATGTGTAGGGATTGAGCAGAGGTGCATAGAGCAGCAGCGGGCGTAGCAGCCACTGCAGCAGGGCATTAAGGGCAGCCAGGAGCACCAAGAGCCAGTAGGGTAACAGCGGGCGAGTGCCCACAAGCCGCAGTCCACAGGGGCCCAGGAACTCCATATTGAAATCCTCGTAGCTCTTATAGGGTGACTTGTCATAGCAGAAGTACACCTGGCCTCCCATGAGCGCTGCCCGCTGCTCCAGCTCCCGGGCCACCAGCACGTGCATCCAGGCCACGTTGCCTGCCAGTGGGGAAGGAAGGTTCACACGTCCCTCAGGCCCTTGCCACCCTCAGGTGCTGCTGTCCTGGGCTGGCCCACACAAAGCTACCCACTCCAGGCCATGCAGATGCTGCCAACATCTCCACTATGGCCTGGTAAAGGCTGCTGCCTCCCCTTTTTGGTAGCCACTGCTCTACTGGGCAGACTTGTATCCATCCCATGTAGATGCTGCTCCTTCCTCCCCCTGGGGAGCCCCTGCTGTACAGCTGCACTCCTCGCCTTAGCCTCTGACTCAGTTTTCAGGTCAGGCTTCCCAGCCTGCACAGACGCTGTTTGCTCTGTGGCCCATACAGACAATTCTCACATAATCACCATCTATCGGGACTGACCAGACCATCCTCTTGTAGCCAGAGCACACAGGGCCCTTCCGAAGGCCACGTGGGGCCCGCCCCTCTCATAGCAGGCCCTCCCGCCCAGCCCTGTCCTTACCCACGTAGACCCGGCCATGCTCCACAGAAGCCGGGATGGCCCTGAAGAGCCGGCCCCCCAGGCGCAGGCCCTGGTGGTAGAAATCCCTCATGATCTGATGGCCTTCACCATAGATTCCCGTGGGACGCAGGGCACATGTCACCAGGGGCAGCCCCCCGCGGACCTGTTGACAAAATGCAAGCATTATTAGGCCCTAGAACCTACCAGCCAACCATCCTGCCCTGACTCCCTCAGGCTGCAGATGAAAGGGAGGTGCCCAGGACAGAACAGAGAAGCCTGGTGCAGCCCCCATCTCTGTGGCTTGTCTTTGCAGTCTCACCTTCCTTCCATTGGCCTCCAGGACCAGCCGCTCAGCGAGGGCCTTGCTGTGAGGATAGGGGTGCTTGTGCACAGCCTCATACGGGGTGTCCTCATTGCCTCTAATGAAGGGAAAATGACTCAGTGCTGGGGGGAAAACAGGCTCTTAAAGTGAGGAGGAATCTCAGCTCACCTGTAGAAGGGGTGGCCTTTGATGTTAGGTCCCACAACTTCCATACTGCTCGTGTAGACCAGGAACCGAGTTCCCATCTGCACACAAGCCTCGATCACATTCTGCGTGCCTGGGGGAGAAGGGTGGTATCCTAGTTGAGGTTCCCCTCTGCATCTTTCCTGTCCCCTCCCAGGTGCAGGGAGAACCACAGGAGGCTGGGTGAGATGGAGATGGGTGAGTGAATAATCATGTGGACAGGACAGGTTGTCCCAGAATCGTAGGAGTTAAGGGCAAAGGGAGTGGGGAACAAACAGGCAAGAGAAGGCCATGTGTCAGGGAGTGCCAGGGGCACAGCTAGAAGAGGTGGGGGCACCTCACCCTGCACGTTGACCTTGTAAATGGTCTCAGGGCTGGCCCTCCCGAACACATCCACCAGCCCCGCAGTGTGGATGACCACATGGGCTCCGGACACAGCTGCTGCCACCTCGTGAGCCTGGGTCACATCCCCCTGGATGGCAGTCACCTGCACAGGCCCTAGCAGTGTGAGAAGAGGCCAGAGGCAATGTCAGAGTTGGGACCATCAGCCAGCTGCCGGCTTCAGCCTCCACCCTCAGGAGCCACATGTTCCCAATGTGACTCACTCATCCCATCCATGTGAACTGGAGAACACAAACAGGCATCATCTTTTCCACTGGGGGTGGCATTCTAGTTTGGGAGGGGATAGGAAGACCACACCCTCCTTCCCACAACCTCCCCTCCAGTCACCTGTCTTCAGCTCCTCCAGCCAGGGACTCAGATGCAGGTCAAAGACGCGCAGCTCACGGAGCCTTGGCTCCCGCTCCAGTAACATTCGCACCACATGTTCGCCCAGGAAGCCACAGCCGCCTGTGACCAGGTAGACCAGCTCTGGGGCCTCTACAAATTCGGCCATGCCCAGCTGTAGGAAGAGACTGGCTCACCTGGATTGCCTGGGGCCACCTTTCCCAACCACCTGTTATTTGAGAAGGGGCCTGGCAGCCTAACCGACGGGAACCCAGTGCTGTGCGTGGGGACCAGAGTTGTTCCTGGAAGCTGCAGCCACAGGTGCAGCCACTGGGCTAGCTGCCTCTGGTCCTATGTGCCCCAACCAGGGAGTTATTGAGGGGTAAGGGCCTAGGTGCAGGAAAGGGTCAGCACCTGAGGTGGATGTAGAGAGGTTTGGGGACAACAGGAGAGTGGGAAGTAGGGAGGTGGGGAAAGAATAAAGGAAGGGTACAGGAAAGTGGAAAGGGCTGGAACTAAGAGAAGGGCTTCCTGAGCTCGGCTATCACCTCTGCCTACCTGCAGCTACTGTCCCAGGACGCCCAAACTGGCCACTGGAGAGGTTGTCTCCTGGACTGGCTGGCCAGCCACACACGGTCTTCCTTCCGCTTGCTTCTCCTCCCTCCTGGCCCATTCCAGGAACGGAGACTAGCCCAGCCTCCACCCGTTCTGCCCCCAAGGTTGCCACTGGGTGCCCCCTGGTGGCCATTCGGCACTGTGCTGGCACCTGGCTACAGCAAAGCACTTGGGAGAAAAGTCAAAACCTGCCGGTTGGGTGCTGAGGGATTTGGGGGCCACAGGATGGAGGCAGGAGTGACCTCATTCCCACGGTATGACTTCAGTCCTCGCCTCCTGCTAGATATCCCAGGAGGCCAGAGGCCCAGCAGCAGCTGTGGTTCTGGGAAGGGAAGGGAAGAGAGGCCTGACCTTCGCCCAATCTGGCTGGCTTCAGTGGGGGATCCCTGGCATAGCTGTCACAGCCTGGCAGGCGCTCCAAAGCAGTGGCAGCTGGGTCTGCAGGTCTGGGCTCTTGCCTGTAAGCCCCTCTACCCACTAACTCTAGGCCACCCATTTTCTCCCTCTTCATCTTGCCCCACCCTGTGTCCTCAACCCCCGCCCCAGCCTGCTCATCCCCAAAGATACTGACCAAGCACTTTTGTACAATAAAGTTTAATCACAATTATAAAAATGTGGTGTTGAGTTTGCGCTATTAACATATGTACAATCCAGCCCAACAAGGGCCCACCCCCCACCATCCTGGCTGGCTGAGCAGGAGCCTCCAGACACCAGGGTGGGAGGGTGACCCACAGGGTCTGGCAGGAACAGAAGACGAGGCAGGGTTCCAGGCACGGAGTTCCCCAGGGTGGGGGCACAGGGCCCTCCCAGGGAAGAACATGGCCACTGCCCCTAGAGACCCCTGATCTGGGGAGGGGTGCACGCAGGGCACAAGGGGAAATCCCCATAACACAAAGCAAGAGGGCTGTGCAGCCCCCAAGAACAGGATCTGTACAGGCCGGCACCCCAGGTTTCCACAGGAAACAGCTGCTGGCAGCTACAAAACATTTACAGCTTCTTCTCCGCAAAGAAAAAAAAGTAGGGGTGGGTGGGCAGGGGCAAAAGGGGAGGCAGAAAAGGGACTGAGGCTCCCTCGCTGGGCTCAGGGCCCCAAACCCCATCCTTGGAGATGGGGGAATGAGGGCCCCGCTGAACCCACTAAGGCTGGGGGGTGCTGGGAGCTCAGGGCACCAAGGGGGAATAAATAGGGGTGTGGGCACAAGTCCTGCCCCACCTCAGTTGAGGGAGCCACGGCAGCTCTCAGTGCCACACAGACATGGGATCTTGTTGTCTTCCAGTGGGAATTTGTAGTCATAAGTGATCTCCTCGTCCACGCCGATGGGCTGCTTGGAGTAAATCACGATCTTCTTCTGTGACTCAATGGTTATCACCTTGGCATAGCAGTTGGGCTGCAGACAGGGAGGTGTGTGAGCTGCAGGGCCCCTCCACACCCACCTCCCACCCCGACCTGGCTCCCAGCGCACCGTGCAGCAGTGGTTGATGAACCTCGCCAGGTTGCCACACTTGGTAGCATCAATGATGGTGTCATGGTCCACCCGAAACAGATAGCTGCTGCCAATGCCCTCTTGCACGTAGCGCTTTTCCCGCATGTCAGCTACCATCTGGTAAAGTGGGATGTGAAGGTCATGGTCTGCTCCTCAGTATCTGGATGGACCAGGCCTGGTCCCACCTGCTCCTCTGGACAGTCTACTACCTACCACTCTTGGTCCCATTGACCGAGCCTGGACCCACCCAAAGCAGCAGTTCTCTTGACTCTGGTCCCAGGAGCCCTCATCTCTCTTCAAGCCATCCATCCTAACCCTCTGGCTGTACCCACCCCCTTTTCCCAGTACTGTGGATTGGACCCAGGGCCTTCAAACCGAACTACATCCCCAGTTCTTATTTTTATTCTAAGACAGGGTCTTACTAAATCTTCCTTTTTTTGGCGGCGGGGGTGGGGGTGTTGCTGGGGATCGAACTCAGGGCCTTGTACTTGCTAGGCAAGCACTCTACCACTGAGCTAAATCCCAACCCCTCGTAATAAACCTTAGTTGCCAAAGTTGGGCTCAAACTTGTGATTCTCCTGCTTCAGCTGCCCAGAGGGCTGGGATTATAGGTCTGTGTACTACACCTGGCTCTGGCTGCCCTTCTGACTCAGCCACCCACACAAGGACTCCATGAAAACCTGCACTGGCTTCTGAGACCATCTGCCAGGTCACTGTGGAGCCCCAGACTGGTCATGGGGCTGGGCAGTTCCCAAAGCCACAGGTCATCAGCTCAGCCCCATTATCTCATCTCCTAGGACCCTCCCTCCAAAACAAGCACCCCGGCTGGCATGGCTGGCCAATGCAGATGGCAGATCATGTGTGTCATGAAGTGGGCCCTTGTGTGAGAAGAGGCAACTCTCACTTCCCAGCAAAAGGGACAAGAAGCTCTCTGCACTCTCCCTGGGTGACCTCGCTTCCTGAGCTGCAGCCACCAGCTAAAAAATGGGCAGTCCTCCCAAAGTCCCATGGCTGGCCGAACTCCACTTCAGTCGAGCTGCTGGGCATTAACCGCTAGAGGTCCCCAGGGCCCTGCAACCTCACACTTCTGACTGGAACTCCTCCTGACTGCACATCTGTGCCTCCCACTTACTTGCATCTCAATGCGGCCTCATCACACTCCAAGCATACAGCAGCAGCACCCCAAGAAAAGGACTCACCTTCTCCTATGTTCCTGCATCCCACAACCATCCCACTGCTTGGGCTGCCAAAACCTTGGAGCCACAAACCAGGCTCCTGTCACCTCTGTTGCCACTGCCTAGTCCAGGCCACCCTCACCTTGGGCTGGATCTCTCCAACAGCCGCACATCTTCAGCCTGACTAGCTCTCTCTCCACAGTACAGCCAGGAGTTTACTGACCTCTGGGTTCTCTCCTGTGTAGCTTCCCAGAGACTACTCTCTTACCACAGGCCCACACTCACTAATATGGCTCCTCAGCGCCAAGGATCCTGGGGCCACCTCCCCCTGCAGACTCACATCACTGCCACTGACCTGTTTTTCCATCCAGCCATGCTGACCTCATCCCTATAGGACTGCTCTATCTCTGGGCCTTTGTACATGAGGTCCTGAAAAGAGAAGTGTACTTCCCCCACCTAGGTGTGGGAGTTCTGGAGTTCCTCCCACCTTTCAGCTCTTGGTTCAGACTTCACTGTCCCTGGAAGGTCTTAGGTCCGGGTATGACCTCCCACCACCCTTGCCTCTCTAAGCTTCCCCTTTAATATCAACACTATCCTTTATTGTTGCTACTTGTCTGATGTTCCCTACATTCTTAAAGGGAGAGTCCCAGTGCTGATGCCTGCCAGACCACTAACATGGTTACTAGTACCTATTATTAATGAAGAGTGGGGGGCACACCTGTGATCCTAGCACCTGAGAACCCGAGGCAGGAGGACCACTTTGAGTTTGAGGCCAGCCTGGGCCACAGAGTGAGACCCTGTCTCAAAAACAAACAAAATCCCCTAATGAAGGATGGAGCAAGGACACAGATTTTACTGGCTAAGTCTTGGAGCTGGGAGGAAGTGCTGTGTAAAGTCAGAGTCAAATGGTACTTGTGAATTCCTATGTTGTGTGGAGTCAGATCAAGAGTTGGGCCTGGGGCTGGTCAGGCAGCCTTACCTGGCGGATGTTCTGACCCACGTATTCAATGACCATCTCGTCAGCTGCAATAGGTTCCATGGCAAAGAGACCCCATTCATGGATCCGGCTCCGGCCAAATCGGAGCTTCTTCTTCCGGAACTGTGGGGCAGAAGGAGACTGTACTGCTGGATGGCTCTCTTGACCTAGCTCCCTGCTTCTCCTACAGACCTCCCAGGACGAAAGGTGTCTTGACCACCCACCTCCCCACCTCTAAACCCTGGAGAGCAAAGGACTCCAGGAGTGGCAGCTCTCCTCGTGGCAGCCTGTTCTCCAAGCCTCCTCCCCTTCCCAGGTCCCTGCTCCTCACCTTGAGCTGATTTAGCTTGAGCAGATCACTATCCACAATAGCCGAGGTGCCGATGGCACTCAGCAGCCGCCGCTGCTCAGACCGGCGCTCAGAAAGCACACGATTTGTCCCCTGTGAGGAGGACAGGGAGGAGGTGACTGACAGAAGGTCGGGAGCAGGCAGCAGTGAGCAAGGGCTCAGGGCAGGACCCCACCTGAGTGTCCACTCCTTCCAGCTGCCGGGCCGAGACAGGGCACACATCCAGGTACTTGTCCTTCTCCTTCTTGCTGATGGGGTAATAGCCTTCGCTGCGAGCGGAACCTGTCTGATGCTCTCGGGGCCCATCCTGGGGCCGCCGCTTGCGCTTTGGAGTGCTCAGGTTGGTGAGTATGGGGTGTTAAGGAAGAGAACAGGTCTCTCACTGGCCCAATCTCGGGGTCCACTCCTCTCTGTCCACCCCAATCCCAGCCTGAGACAAGGGTAGCTACTCTGAGCTTGTGGGCATACTCAGTGTAAGGGGACAGGAGATGACAGAAATCAGGCTCAGACTCTACCTGTTCTGCCAGAAAAAACTGAGGAGGCAGAAAAGAGGTGCTGAGGCAGAGAGAAAAGATGGCTGGGCAGCAAGAGGAGAAACCTACAACGCAACAGGGCACAGCAAATTGAAGACAGGGAAGGGGATCGATGTAGCAGAGGATGCTGCCTGCCCCTTGTCTTCCCGTCCTGCGCAGGCAGGTCGAACCCCAGGCTCAGGATATTTGTATGGTGGACCCAGTGGGTGTCATTAAGCCAGTCGGCCCCACTGGTCTGTTGCAGCAGCCGCTCGTATGTGAGCCGCAAGTAGCTCATGTCTTCCAAGTCTAGGCCTGAGTTCCAAATGTCATATAGGATGGTCATCTGCTCAAACTCGCTACGGGGCTCAAAGGAGGGGGGCCGTGGTGGTGGTGGGAGCGGTGGCCGCCGGCGCCGGGCATGGGAGCGGAGGCTGCGCCTCCGGCCGGCCCCAACCCCATCACTGCTGCTGCTGCTGCTACTGCTCTCTGAGGACTCAGACTCCTCCTCTTCCTCCTCTTCTTCCCCCTCGTCCTGCTGCACCTGCAGTTGTTGCTGTGGCTTTGGCTCCTCTGCTTCAGCCACTACCACCTCAGGGGCCTCCAAGACCTCATCTGCTGGGGAGCTGAAGAGGGCAGTAGGGGCCGGGACTGGCTCCGGGGGCCTCAAGGCTGGTGTGGAGGGTGTGGGTTTGATGGCTAGGGCATAGTTGTGCTCCAGGAAGATGTGGCTGAGTGGGGGGCCAAAGCGATCAGCTTCATCCGAGGTCTCTGTGGCCTCTGAGTCGTCACCAGCAGGCAGGGCAGCCAGCCCACGCCGGGCAGGCGTCAGGGCCAAGTCAGCCAGTACTGCCAGGTCCACTTCTGTGCCTGGCTCAGACTCTTCTTCCTCAGCGGAGCGGCCTCGTCCTCCAGTCCGCCCGCGGCCCCCTCGAGACACTTCCTCAGGCCAGCTCTTGACCAGAGATGCGTGGTCCAGGGGCAGGTTGCGAATGGTCCGCTCAGCACCCCGGGGGACTTTTCGAGACACTGGGCCAGGAGACTTGGCCTGTGGGAGGGCAGCTGGGGGAGGCTCTGGGGCCGGCACCTCCTCCGTGGCAGAGAAGGAGACGGTTTTCCGACGTTTCTTGGGGGGAGGCAGGAGGGGGATAGGAGAAGAGGGACGTTCATCCAGGCGGGGGGGAGGGACGGGGGGCCCAGTTTGTGGCTCTTGGGGAGGCTGGGGCACACTGGGAGGCGGTTCTTCGGTGGGACCTGGTGAAGAAAGCACACGGGGAAAGGAAGAGTCAGCTTCCAGGTCCAGCCTCAGAGGCCTTAGGGACAGAAGACGTGGGGCTCAGCTGGGCCGTGGCTGCCTTGTTTCAACAGGCTGTGCTCAGCCGGCCTGGCAGACTCAGACCAACCTACACACACCCTGCCCACCTGCCCGCATGGGACAGGCTTCCTGCCCCTCACCCCCATGCTGCCGCAGCACTACGGGCTCCCCTGATGGCACGGGTTTCTGCACCTGCTCATGCATCCAGTCAACAAGCATACACTGAGCCCGACCAGGTCAGGACAGTGGAAGCTCGCTGGGCAGACAGATACTTCATGTCTTACGGAGCTCTCAGTCCAATGGGAGATGACAACACAAACCAAAGGCATAGACACACTGGGAAGATGTGGACACTTGGATTCTATTAGTCCTGGCAGTGACAGAACCGCAGCCAATGATTAGGCACACAGACCAGGACAATTTTCGTCACCTGCATTCTATGAGTCTCCACCAGACAGAACTAAAATACCCCTTATTTCAAACATAAACAACATTCTCTGGTTTACTAAGGTGAAAAACACATAACGTAAGAAATTGAATCTTAAAATATTTGATAAACCAGGGGGATGGGGATTTAGCTCAGTGGTTAGAGTACTTGTCTCACAAGCACAAGGCCCTGAGTTCAATCCCCAGCACACACACACAAAAAAAAGCCAAAAAAAAAAAAAAAAAAACCCCAAAGTCTAAAATAACTGATTTTTTTTTTTTTTTTTTGGTGCTGGGGATCGAACTCAGGGCCTTGTGCTTACAAGGCAAGCACTCTAACCGCTGAGCTAAATCCCCAGCCCCAGTCTAAAATAACTGATAAGCCAGTCATGGCGGCACACTCCTGTAATCCTCGCACTCTGGTAGGCTGAAGCAGGAGGATCACAAATTTGAGCCCAACCTTGGTAACTTACTGAGATCCTATCTCAAAAAAAAACAAAAAACAAACAAACAAACAAAAAAACAAAACAAAAAGGATAGAGATACAGCTCAGTGCAAAGGCCTTGACTTCAACCCTCATACTGAAAAAGAAAATTTAAAAAACTTGCCTTCCTCCCCACCCTACTTACCATATATGGAACTGGCAGGGAGTAGGCACAAAGACCCTACGAAAGAAGCCAAGGCTGAAGCTGAGAGCCAATGGATGAGGGACAGGTAGGGAAGGGACATCTCTTTGAGAGGTACTGCTGCATTTCCCTAGCTCAACCACATGACAGGAAGCTTGTCTTCCTCTATCCCTCAGCCATGCATGCAGCTTTCAGCCCCAGCTCATGGCATGGCCTTTGTGAAGACTCACCCCACTTCTTCAGACACTGCTAATACCTCCCTTACAGAACCAGATGGCTGGTAGCTGAGCTTGGCTGCAACAGATTAACAGCTAGTACAGTGCACATCACCTCCGTGTGAGTTTTACGTATATAAACTCACTTAATTCTCCCCACATAGTGTCCTTACTGCCCTATGTGATTGAAAAACACACTGAACATTGAAATTTTTAAAAATCTATTAGAGTAAAAGACACGTTGCCATTAATCCCCCTCAGAATACTCCTCACCTTGCTTTCAATGCACTTGTCCCATCATTCTTGCCACTAGAAGTTCTCTTTCCTGACAATCTGCCTTAATGTCCTAAAATCAATTCAAATGTTTACCTTTCATGGTCATTTTGACTTTGGGGAAGCACCAGAAGTTGCACAGAGCCAGATCTGGTGATTATGGTGGATGAAGACATACCCCTTTTTTTTTTTTTTTTTTTTGAGACAGGGTCTCACTGTGTAGTTCAGGCTGGTTTGAGCTTACTATGTAGCTCAGGCTGGCCTCTAACTCAAGGTGATCCTCCCTCAGTCTTCCAAGTGCTGGGATTACAGGCATGCACCACCACACCTGGCTCCACCCTAACATTTTTATAAGCTGCCTTTCTGTTAGATGACATTTGGCAGCAGCATTCACTATATTCTTGATCACATGTCATCAAGACACTCAGGAAAGAGGACTTCCAGAATTGCTTCAGAAAGTGGTAAGAATGATGGGATAAGTATGCTCAAAGTGAGAGGAAGTATTCTGAAGGTTAAAGACAATGTGTTTTTTACTGTAATAAAAAAATTTAAATATTCACTGTACATTCTGATCACTCTTTGTATACTAACCTCATCTTACAAATCAAGAAAACTTAGGCACAGAGAGGTTATTAACCTGCCCAAGGACATACAACTGGCAAGTGCCAAAGCAATACAAGTGCCAGAGCAATATGTGCACCCAGGAAGACTGGGTTGAGTTCATCTTACCTGCCACCCTACACTACCCTGGATTCCTGTGGACTCAGGGGTTTATCCTCAGCTCTACCGCTCAGAACTAAAGGCACACAGCACCAGGCCAGGCCTGAGAGGGCCCTGATTACCCTGTGTCCAAAGCTTCAACTGATGCTCCTCAATCTGACACCCTGAGAAAGGCCTGCACTGTGTTAGGCTCTGGATATCATCTGGGGCCTCAGCCAGTGGCAATCCACAGCTGGAAGCCAGTAGAACACCAGGTACTCAGTCCAGGTCCTCCAGGTTCTGTGTCCTCTTCCCTTTTCTCTCCACCACGCTGGGGCAGGAACACCCTTCTAGCCTGGTGCTGTGTCTTACGGAAGCCTAGCTGTCAAGGAGAGCAAATTCTCCTCCTAGCAAGGCTTCCTCACACTCATATCCCTGTGCTTCTCCACCCAGTAGAAGCCTGCCCATCTCTTTCATTTAGGAGATAATGGTGGAAGGTAGGGCTGTCCAGTCAATACAACTCCCTCCTTTCTGCAAGAACTACTCTCCTGGTGCCTTTGGATCTAGGAGGCTAGAAGCCAGTTTATACTGCACGACCACAGCCACCAGTAATTGAGACCACTAAGATGGTGACCTGGCCCAAACCTGTCCCATCAGACACTTCCCTGTACATAAGGACCTAGGACAGTAGTAGGTCTGCCAGTGGCCAGGGTGGAGACTTGGTGGGGGTGGACCCTCTGTGCTGGAATCAAGAAGCAGAAGAGACCATTTGCAGGGAGCGCATGGGGCAGGCACAGCTGAAGCAGACTGGAAGACAGGAGAAACACAGGGCCCAAAGGTGTTCTGGTCCTTGGCTTTGGTTTCCACCAGGCAGGCCATAACCTGGGAATAAATCCCTGAAACTAAGTCCTATCAGAGCCTTCAGTCAGGGTCCCACTTAATAGGAGTCACGTCTCATTCTCTAGAAGTTGGTTAAGGTTGCCCTTTCTACTCTCCCAAGCCTTTTCCTGGGTCCTACCATTGGGCCACAAGGCCCCATATCCAGCCATGGCCGTGGTAAGTCAGATTCCCCTGGTACACCTTATTCTCCACTAAAAACAAAGGAACTTGCCTTACTCGTTCCCTTCCCTCCCACTCTGGACATATTCCTAGGAAATGACCCTATCCCAAATTTTACCTGACTCTCACACATCCAGTAAATTATTGTACCCAGCATCCCCCCAACCAGACACCTGGCCTTATCCGTCCTATGTGCACTCACCCTTAGCCACTCCCCAATCACACACATGGCCTTACTTCCCACCTTGTCAAGGCTCCACCATGGATTCTCACGCTCAGACCACAATTCCTCACTGAACTTTCATTTAACCCAGTGTCCCTTTTCAATTTCCCATCCCAACCTTCCTCCAGCCCATCTCTCTCTTCTAAATTTGCTTCTTTCTTTTCCCTGCTTAGCCTCCAGGGCCCTATCCTGGTCCCTTCCCTTCACAGCACTTTCCACATCCCCATGTCCGCAACCTTCCACCACCGTCACCCTACCCAGTGTTGCTGGCAAGCCTGGTCACCTCCACTTCAGCTCCACTCCTCACTTCCCTCACCTTCCCAGGCAGGCTCCTATCCCAGCTCCCACATGCCCCTGCTGCACAGGGTAAAAGGAGGCCCTTGGCATGACACTATGCACAGATCCCTGCCTCTTCATTTACACATACACTTCCAGGAGATCTAGAGGCCCTCCTCTGACCTCCCCAGGAATGCCACTCCAGTAAGGATTTCTCCTTCTCCTGGTTCATCTACCTGTCCCTTTTCCCCTTCACACGCCATGTTTCACCTACTCTGAAAAGCTAAACCCTCCATCGACCCTGCATTCTCTTCCTGCTGTCTCTGTAGTCCCAGCTGGGTAACCTGAACACGCTTCTGCGTGGCTCTCACTAAGCCTCCAGTTTCTCATCTGTAAAATAACAAAAATGTCAGGGTATGAGTTGGGGATTTAGCTTAGTGGTAGAACACTTGCTTAGCAAGCACAAAGCCCTGATCCCCAGCCTCACCCACCCCCCAAAAAAAAGTCATACATATTGAATGAAAAAATGAGTTTTCAATGTACTATGCCTAGAATCTGGCACATAAAATACTTGTCAAGCATCATTATGACTCCTGAACTGTTTCCTTTCTCTGCAAGGTTAGTCTACCCTTCCAAAACACTATCTTTGTCATCTCTCTTCACTCGTTGTTGCCACATAGCTTGGCTTCAGTTGGAACGACTCAAATGCAATTGATCTGTCTTACAACCTCTTGTGGCCTGATGACATAGACCACTGCTCCTTTTAAATCTGGGCTTCCCTTTGTGTTCAAAACGCACACTTCCTGGTTTCTCCCTGCTCCCTGCTCATGGCTCTTCCTGCCTCCATGGATTCCTTTTGCCCATCTATCTATCTCTTATAAGACTTTCGGGCTCTGGACTCTTTTCCCTCATGTGCTCATACAGAGCAAGTTCACGTCGACATCCTTATTCTTCTCAGGTATCTGCCTTGTTTCTAGCCTGTGCTTCCCAGGGCCAATGTATGATCCAATTGCCAATATTTCTACCTGGAGGTCCCAGAGGCATCTCAAATTCAACCCAAACTAAATTCATCAGCCTTCTTCTTAATCTTGGTTCACTTTCCAGTTTCATTTCCTGGTAAGGAGTTTCCCTAAGTACTTTATCTCTTAAATTTCCTCTCAAGTCTTCACTACTTCCATTCTCCTGCACCTCACTATAATCACCCTATGTAGTTCCTGCCATTATCTTACTTGCACCCCTACAAATACTTTTTCTTTTTTTTTTTCAGACAGGCTCTTGCCATGGAGCCCAGGCTAGTATCAAATTCTCAACGATCCTCCTGTTGGATTATAGGCATGCGCCACCACACCCAGCCATCCTTCAAACACTCTCATTCTACCTCCTTCCTCACCTCTTCCACATCTCTCTTTCCTCCAGAATGGCCTTTTTCAAATGCAGATGTGGCCACACAGAAGGGAAAGCTGCTAAGAATGATGGCCTCTGTGCTGCCTGTGGCCTCACAGTGCCTTCTGCTAACCCAACAGACTCAGGAGAGGCTGGGAGCATCTAAGGTTTCATTCAGGAGAGGCTCAACTCCTCATCTTCTGGGATCTCGACTGGAACAGCATGCGCCAGTACTAGGAGGTCTTCCTGTGGTCCCCGCCCAACTTGGGCCAAGGACTCCCAATAACATCCAAGTGGGAGCTCCCAGGAAGGCCTTGTATATCTCTGAAGTACATTTTGAAGTGACTTATTTCCTTCCTTACTGCACAGCCTCTTAACAGTCTCTCTGCATCACACTGGCCCCTCTCCGAGTTTTCTTTGCACTGCATCTTTTCAAATCACAAATCTAACCATGTCACTCCTCCAAAGGCCTTCTACTGCTCTTCAAATAAAGACCAAATTCTTAAATGGCCTATGTACTTTGCATGGCCTGGCTCTTCCCTATCCCTCAAATTCTGACCACACCACTACCCCTACTTCTCAACCCACTTTCTCCCAGGTCTTTCAACCTGCTGGCTTTCCTCCCTTGGGCCTTTGGACCTGCTAATCTTTCTCTCCTACCTGCTTTGTCTGGTTTTCAACTCAGCTATGTTTCAGCAGGAAGGTGTCACCAGGCTTGCAGATGCATACAGGTTCTCTGAGTACCCTGTGCTTTTCCTTCATGAGGCTTATCAGTTTGCACCCACAGATTTTCTTATATATTTACTACTCAACAGCCTATCTCTCTATGTAGACTGTAAGCTTTACAGGGATAAGAACAGCGTCTGCTGGACACACCATCGTAACTCCTGCACCTACTACTAGCTGTGCTAAGTACTCAATATCTACTACCTGGACAGTTCCCAAAGCAGGATAAATTATACGCATGTGGTGTGTACAAATCCACAAAAGAAAGTAAATGCAAAACTAAATTCTGCATTAATTAACATCTGCCCATTTAATCACCTACATTTAAGCCCACTGAAGGAATGGTCTTAAGAAAAATGAGGAGAAAAAAAAAAAAAAGAAAAATGAGGAGGAATTTATTAAATTGAAAAATTTTCTACCGTACCTACTTGGGAAGAGATCATCCTCTTTACTTTAGTAGGAGCCAAACACCTTGGTTTGGCTCTGTAAATCACTATAGCAGAACAGTTTGAGTGTTAGGCCATTATGTCCCCAAGTAGGGTAGGGATAAGAGAAAATGACTTTTTCTGTGTTTTTCAAATCACACATCTGATCCTGTCACTCCTCTGAGGGCTTTCTACTGCTCTGAAGATAAAAATCAATAAAGTCATACACACTTGTACAAAATTGATTAATGCAGGTTCCACTGTTCTTCAGACACAAACACACGTACCTGAAGACTGACTCACTAGTCATGTACTACCTACCTGCAGGCCTTGCTGGAGACTTCTGCTCAGGAAGAGGTGCGACAGGGGAGCCTACTGCCTTCTCTGGCTCAGGCTCCTCGACAGGCACCAGGAGGGGTGCTGGGACTTCCCTGGGGGGTGGTGAAGCTGAAAGAATGGCTGTTGGCTGCTCCTCGTCCTCTTCCTCTTCAGAGGAGGAATCCGATGATGAAGAGGATGATGAAGAAGAAGATGAGGAAGATGAAGAAGATGAAGATGAGGTGCTGCTCTCAGAGTCCGATGTGCTGCCATTTTCACCATCTGAGTCAGCATACAGAGAACATTTGGAGGACGAATCGCTTTCCTCGTCCTCGCCTGGAAATCCAGAAGGGGCAATCAGGCGAGATGGGAAGACCTTCACTTGATCAAGCTGGGGGTTCATTCACTGACTCATTACTCTGGATCTCTGGCTCTATACCAGGTACACGCAAGTTTGATATTTCAAGGTGTTGGACCAGCAAGTATTTGTTCACAAGGTGACAAATATCAGTACAAGGGGCTGGAGATTCTGGAGAAGCCAGCCCTGGATTCTGTCTGGATAAGCAAGTCAAGGAAGGCATCTGTGAGATGGAGATGTTTAAATTAAGAAGGAAAAGGAGTCATCTCACCATGCAAACATGGAATGTCACATCAAACAGGGATCAAGCAGGGATGTCAAAGGTAAGAGAAGAGCAAGACTTATGACCAGCAAGCAGTATGCTCTTACTACCAAAGCTTTTCCCAAAGTGGATCTTATTTTAGTTTGTTTTTTGAGACAGGGTCTCACTATGTAGTTCAGAAGGCTGGCCTTGAACTCACTATGTGGCCCAGGCTGGCCTCAAATTTCCCGTGATCCTCCTGCCTCAGCCTCCTGAGTGCTGGGATTATAGGCATGTGCCACCACACCTGGCTTTCCCAAAGAAGACCTTAAGGGCCGTCTGGATGATCCACTCTGTAAGAAAGGATTCTGGGGTGAAATAAGCTTTGAAAACATAACATGCTCTACACACTTAGGAGATTGGTTAATGTATGAGAAGGGCCCTAAGAAATCTAAGAGCTTTATCATCTTTGAGAAACATAATTGGGAAAATTAGAGTAGAAAGTAGATGGGGAGGGGGCTGGAGGATGGTGAGATGCAGCTGAACAGGTAAGCAGGGGCCAGGTTATACAGGCCCATGGTGTTGGGCTACAGGAAAGCAGGGAGGCAGAAGGAGATTGTTTGAAGAGTAGAAGGTGTGCATTTTAGAAAAGATAATTCCATTAGCAGTTTGGAAGACATATTGGAATGGAGGGAGAAGAATGGAAATAGAGACAAAAATTAGTCAAGACTGCTCCAAGAATCTAAGTGAGAAAGGCAGGATATCAGGAGCACAGAAGATAATAAATCCAAGAAGCAATCAGGAGGTAAATCCGATAGGAAGTGGCAATCCACACGTGGGAAGGGGTCTGCACCTTCACTCTCTGCAGACAACTAAGCCTTCTGCCTTGGCGAAGAGAGACTCCAGGCCCTTGCTGAAGTGGCCCTTCTCAGAGGCATCTTTGAGCACCACAGAAAACAGGACATCTTTCCCCAGGCTCATGACCCTGGCACTCTCTACTCTATTACCCATTATCATCTTCAAAACACAGTCTATCAGAAGTGACAGGATTTATTCACTTCTTTGTTAAGCCTCTGCCTCCCTGAGAGTTTGTTGGCAAACTCTCAGAAGCAGGAACCACATCTGTCTTGGTCACTTCAATGTTCTAAGTTACTAAGGAGGTTCAACATTTATTTTAGAATGAATGAAAAAGAAACCAAGCTACATACCCAATACTTGACAGAATGTGGGAAGCCAAAAGGTGTTCAACTAGGCAGAGGAGTGTCTAGTTGATGACAGCTATGAGGAAGGGTAAAGTAGGGGTCACAGCTTGGGTGCTGGGCCTTAAAGGACAAGAACAGTATTCAAAGGTGGGAAGGTTCAAGCTGGCTGCATCAATAGACAGGAGAAGAATGCAGATCCCTTATCTCTAGGGCTTAGGAAATGAACAGATTTTGCTAGGGTGGCCTCAGAGAAAAGAGCTAAGCAGGAGAGAGCATTGTGAATACCAGGTTTAAGGTTGACAAAAGGCCAATGCTGCAAAGGATATAGCTAAAATAGTTGCTATGTGGAGGGCCAAGGTGGCCAGTAAGTCCTACAGAAAAGTTATGTGGGTTCAGGAAAGGCCAAGCCAGGTGACTGAATCCCTTCCTCCCCAAGCCAGGATTCTGTTCAACTCTGCGCTCACCATCCGATGCCTGTGTCTCCTTCTTAGTGGTATCCACAGCTTCCTCTCGCTCTTCATCTTCCTCATCTTCCTCATCATCATCCTCATCCTAAGGAAAAGAACAAACAGGGATTAACAGGAAAGCAACAACTAGTTCTCTCTGAGGCACAGCTGCCTGGGTTCCAGGCCATAGAGAGAGGATGGCTATGGAACAAGCATTCGGAAAACAGGCTCCTAGTGGGGATTGGATACCCTGGCCTCTTACCTTGTCAGAGGAAGACTCCTGGGATGCTTCTTCCCCTTCGCTGTCCAGAGCAAAGGACTTTCGGTGTTTGCCCTGGGTCTTTCCTCGCTCTTCATCTCGCTTTGGGGGCTTAGTCCCCGGACGTCCTGGCTCTCCAACCTCCTTGTCTCGTTCAGGATCTGGGCCAGTTGAGTGGAGGTTAGGAAAATTCTCACCAACAATAAATGACTGCTCCCCTACCATGTGCAAGGAGCCTTCCATACACTACTGCTGACCTTCTTGACGGGGCTGTTTATAGCCAAGAAGTTGAAGCCCCGTAGATAAGTACAAATATCTTATAGTTACCTAATATGTTATAGTTTTTAACACGTCCCACCCATTATATCTTTTGTCTTTTTTCGAGTTGGGTGGAAGAGCGAGCCTACTTGTTATGCCTGCCCCAAGAAAAGAGTACTAGGCCAATGGACTCCAGAGAAGTAGATCTGACTTGATAAGGAAGTCTCCCAGCCATGTGAGCCTCTAGGCAATAGATCAGACTTTGAGAGGCTGAGAGGAAAGGTGTAGGAGAATGTAAGCATTAGATGTTAGACTTGTGGAGTTCTGTGATCCCAGATATTGAAGTTATTACTTTCATTTTGTAGGTGGGAAACCAATACTATAGTAATAACCACAGCTACAATTCAGGGAGAACCCTAGAGGATGCTTCCGACACCTGTCAGAAGTGCTTGATATGTAGTTCAGCCTGGCCTTGAACTCACTATGTACCCCAGGCTAGCCTTGAACTCACGACAATCCTCCTGCCTTGGCCTCTAGAAGTGCTTTATTTTTTTCCAGGCACTGGGGATCAAACTCAGGGCCTTGTGCTCGCTAGGCAAGCGCTCTAACACTGAACTAAATCCCCAACTCAGAGAAGTGCTTTCTTTTAACCTTCTACCAAGATCTCTACTTGGCTCCTTGACCTCGAGATACCCTGACTCCTTTGTCTCAGCTTCTCACCTTCCTATCTGAATCTATAGAGCTCACCCCCTTTCTCTTCTGTTTGATCTCCCACTCACCATCTTCATCTTCCTCAGCTGGAGTGGAGGGCCGGGGCCTCTTTTCTTCACTGGCTTCTGAAATTTCTGATGGTTCTTTCCGCTTTACCTGGGGGACAGGCAACAGATGGGGCCCACTTAGAGATCAAACACACACGGTTCACAAACACCCTTAGCCCAAGACTAGCAGGCCCTCTCCCCACTTTCCCCACCCTACTTAGCAAGACCACAGTTCTGGATACCTTAAATGAAGGCAGCCGCAGAGCCCCTCGCAGCCCTGACCCAAAGGTGAAGGCCTCGATGCCTGTGGTACCCCCACTCTTGGCCCAGTCTACGAGGGACAGCATGCCGGGTTCTTTCAGTTTTGTCTTCTCTTTATCCTCCTCCTTGGCTTGCTGTTTGGCTGCATTCTGGAATGGCTGCAGGCAGCACAGGGACTGAGATCCCAGGCATTCCCTCCTGCCTGAGAACCAGGCCCCGGACCCCAGGACCACAGAAATGAATCTACTTGCTCTCCCATGTGACACTATTTCTATTATATCTCTACCAGCCCCTAAGAGGCATTTCTCTCAAAAGTCTGTTTATTAGCCTATAAACCTTAGGAAACACTATTATTTTTCCAATTTACAAATGGCAGCAATGGAGCCCAGCCAAAGTTCTAACGACTCTCGGGCCCACAGTTTTCTGCTACTCTGCATCCCCCAACCCCCCTCCAAACTGATATGTCCTACGGCCTGTCTACAGCCTCATACTGTATGCCTTGTATCTTTTCCCTCCCCTACTTTGAGCTGTGCAGCTGCAGAAGCCTGAGGTCTACCTTGTCGGGAAGTCCCACGCTCCCTAGTCTGAGGCTCTCACCTTGGCCTTCTCTTCCTTGCTTTCCCACCACTGGTCAAAGGCCCCAAAAGCCACATTCTCCACCATCTTGCGGTTGAGGTCTCGCTGCATGATGCTCTTCATCTCTTGAACTAGGGTGGCCAGTACACGGCCCACAGTGCCTGCTGATGGTAGGGTCTTGCCTTCTGCCAGCTCTGCTTCCTCCCTGGGAGGCAGCCGGGCCTCTTCTCCTGAGACTGAGGAGGAGGAGGGCAGGGGCTCGGCTGCCATGGGCAAAGGCAGGTGATAGGCCTCCCGGGAGTATGCCCCCCGGCCTTCTTGCCCTTGTGTATACAGAGCATAGGGCAAACCATAGGCTGCCTCTTGTGGGGGTGGGAAAGGGACGAAGGCTTCCCCAAAAGCTCCACCAGGAGGACCAGC
>PVJO010001766.1:0-40971 GCA_004026905.1 Hystrix cristata | reverse complement strand
GGGTCCAGCCCTGCCTCCCAGATCCCAGGTACCTTCTCAGGCTGACCCCAACATCACCTGGTTCTGTCCGTTGGCCTTAGGAGACTCCCGGGTAGCCCCTGGCTCCCCACTCCCTGTAGGTGCTACATCTTCAAAATTAGCTGGGGCCGGAGGAGGTGTGCAAGGCCCATGACCTGACCCAGAAGGCACCTCGGTCCCAGTGTCTCTGGCCCCAGAGCCGGCACTGCTGTTCTCTTCCTCCTCCTCTGTGTCAGAGGCCAGGAAAGAAAACTTGGAGCGCTGCTCCTTCAGCAGCATTTCGATGCGGGAATCCAGGCTGCTATGCTGGGCAAAGGGCACACTCTCATTGGTGGTCTCTGGGGCCGGGGAGCCAGAGCGGGCAGGGGAGGCTGGGCGGGGGGAGGTCCGAGCTTCTTCTCTCTCAGGGCTGGGTCCTCCACCTCCCCCACCTCCACCTGGTTCTGGAGGTTCCGGGGGTGGGGCCTCTGAGGCAGGTGGCCGGTAGTCTTGGTCAGTGGGCCGGCTGGGCTCAGGGGGCAAATAGGAGGTGTAGGAGGGTGGGAAGCACTCAGCAGTACTTTCAGAAAAAGGGGCCCCAGAGGGCTCCTCTCGAGTTGCCCGGCGTGGTGGGTAGGAAGTATGGCGTGGGTAGCGATTCCAGCTTTCATAATATGCTGGGTAGTTTGAGTCAGAACCACGAAATTGGGAGGACGAAGAAGAAGAGGATGACAATGAGGATGAGGATGAGGAGGAAGAAGAAGAGGACACGGCAGTGGCTGCAGTGGTGGCGGAGATGGCTGTGGAGGCAGTCGTGGGGGCTGAAGATGCTGAGAAATGGCGGCGGGAAAAGGAATCTTGGTAGCTGTTTTCTGACCGCCGGGGCTTGAAGGAGGTTGAAGTGGTGCTAGAAAAGAAGGGTGAGAGTTAACTGGGCTCCTCCAGATATGACCAAACCCAACTATTCCAGTTCTCTTACCCAAAGCCTCTCTACGCTGTCCCCAAAAGAACTACATGCCAGGTTTCTAGTGTCCCTAAAGACAGCAATTTGTTGAATGACTACAAAAAGGAGGACAGATGATTTCCAATTCCCTCTCAAAGAAACTCTGGGCTCCTTCCTGATGGCAGCTCCCAAAATTTGATGGCTGGACCTACATGGTGTGTGCTCTGTACCTGCTAGAGTAGGCAGAGTCCTGAGAGTAAGGGGTGCTGCCCCGAGATGTGTACGGTGTTCCTTGGGAGGACTGAGGAGTGAACTGGCCGAAGGAAGATGGGGTGTCTTGTCGGCTGCTGGAGAAGCTTGTGTCCTGGGAGCAGGGGGTGCCATTGCCAGGGGTGCCCACCACAACGGTGCCTGATGGGAAGGCAGCCGTGTCAGAGGATGAGCGGCGGCGGGACTCAGTCTAGAGGGAGAGTGGGGCAAGGAAAAAAGAAAAAAGATCAGATGCCATTTGAAAACATGTTCTGCTCCACAGAATCCTACATCCCTGGTTTTTTTTTTGTTTGTTTGTTTGTTTTTGGTGCTGGGGATCGAACTCAGGTCCTTGTACTTGCAAGGCACGCACTTCAACCATTGAGCTAAATCCCCAGCCCCTAGATCCCTGTTTTTTTAAAGTTTCTACACATCTTTTTTTGGCTCTTCCTAAACTTAAAGTCTAAAACCTCCCAAAGGTAACTCCTGCTCTTGACAATCAGGCACCGTGTCCACACGGGCTGTAGCAGCCACAAGCTTCTCACCGTCTCAGTGGTTGCACCAGAACCCTGGAACTTCTCACTCAGGGCCTTGCCTCCCGTGGGCACAGTCTGAGGGGTGTAGGAGCCATTGACAATCAATTCATAGTACTTCATTCGCTGTTGTCCTATGGGGAGAGAAATGAAAATAGTCAGAAGGAAAGAATGATGCCCAGCCAGGCACAGGGACACATGCCTGACATCCCAGCTTCTCGGAAAGCTGAGGAAGAAGGATCACAAGTTCACACCAGCCTGAGCAATTCAGTGAGATCCTGCCTCAAAATAAAAATAAAAATACAAAAGAGATGCATTTCAGCGGTAAAACATCCCAGTTTGATCTGTAGTATCAAAACAAAACAACAAAACTTCTTTCCAATCTGGCAGTCCTGTTTCTTTCTTAGGCCTCACATTTCCTACAATTTCTTTCTTTGAGAACACCTAGCTCATATCTACTAATGAACTACCAAAAGCAATATATTCTATGGCACTTCCCAGTTTACAAATATACATCTACCCATACTACTACAATGGATGATTAACAGGAAAGAAAACTGGCCCCTTAAAAGAACTGAAGAAAATTTACCCACACAAAGTCACAACATTGGTCAGCAGAAGAACTGGGATTCAAACCCAGCTTCTCTGAGGCTAAATCCCTCCATGCTCCTTATCCTCTAAAAACTGCAAAATGGCAACCTGAAGACTAAATCCAGCCCAGTATTGAATTGTATTTGCCTTGCACAGTGACTTAAAAAAGTCTTGGGAGGACCCAGGTGTGGTGGTGTGTGCCTATAGTCCCAACACTCTGGGAAGCTGAGGCAGAGACTGAAAGTTTCAGCCTAGCCTGGACAACTTAGAAGACCTTGTCATCAGGCATGGTGGCACATGCCTGTAATCCTAGCACTTAGGAGGCTGATGCAGGAGGATCACTGTGAGTTCAAGGCCAGTCTGGGCTACACAGCAAGTTCAAGGTGAGCCCAGGCTACACAGCGAGATCTGTCTCAAGGAAAAAAAAAAAAAAAAAAAAAAAATGACCTTGTCTAAAAACAAAAAATTAAAAAATGGTTGGGATTGTATGAAAGCCTTGCGTTCAATTCCCAGTACTGCAAGGAAAAAAAATCTTTTTTTTTTTTTTTTGGTGGTGCCGGGGATCGAACTCAGGCCCTTGTGCTTACAAGGCAAGCACTCTAATCACTGAGCTAAATCCCCAGCCCCAAGGAAAAAAAAAATCTTGAACGGAGCCAGGCATGCTGCAAGGCTGCAATTCCAGTACTTGGGAGGCTGAGGTAGGAGGACTGTTAAGTTCAAGGCCAATTTGGACTACATGGTAAGACTGTCTCAAAAAATAAGACAGGGGTTGGAGATATAGCTCAGTGGTACAGGGCTTGCCTCAAAAGTACAAAAGCCTAAGTTCAATCCCCAGCACCTCCCCGTAAATAAATTTTAAAAAGACAAAACAATTTTAAAAATTTAAAAAATCTTGGAAGGGATGTAATACTTAAAATTCATAAAATAGGCCAGGCATGGCGGCACACACCTGTAATCCCAGCACTTGAGAGGCTGAGACAGGAGGATCACCTTAAGACTGAAGCCAGTTTGGGCTACACAGTGAGTTCAAGGCTAGCCTGAACTATATAGTGAGACTGCCTCAAAAAACCCAAAAAATTAATTAATTAATAAAATAAAATCCATAAGATTATATATCAAAATCTAATTTTCTGGCTTTTAAAAATCAAATTTGGGGTTAGCTCAGTGGTTAGAGTCCTTGCCTTGCAAGCACAAGACCCTGAGTTCGAGCTCCAGCTCCAAAAAAAAACAAAAACAACAAAAAAAAAAACACTGCTTAAAAAAAAAAATTAAATTTGGGCTGGGCATGGCCGGGCAAGCCTGTAGTCTCAGCACACATGAGGCTGAAAGAGAGGATTATCTCAAGTTCGAGGCCAGCCTGGACTATAAAGTGAAATCCTTTCTCAAAAAGCAAAATCAAATTTGGGATTGTCAGTCCTCTTTCCCTTTCAAACTGACTAAGCCAACTAACAACTGTCTCCTTTAGATAGCACTGTAACTTAGTTTACCACAGATCCCACTTTCCCTATTGCTCCTTCTGAACTGTTTCATTGGTCTTCACAGGTCTTTTTTAGAATTTTTTTGGTTGTGGTAGGAATTGAACCTAAGGCTTTGAACATATTCAGTATGTGCTCTACCTCCAGGCCCTTAGTTTTTTATTTTCATTTTCAAAAATTTTTGAGGCCAGGCATGGTGGCACACACCTGTCATCCCAGAACTCAGGAGGTGAGGCAGGAGGATCACCTCAAGTTCAAGGGCACCCTGGGCTATATAGTGAGTACAAGGCCAGCCTGAGTTACATAGTGAGACCCTGTCTCAAAAAACAAGGAAAAAATAAATAAATTTTTGATTGATTTTTGGTGATACTGGCAATTGAACTTGGGCCCTTCCCACCGAGCTAATCCTCAGCCTTTCTTGGTCCTTTTTATTTTTTTATTTTATTTTATTTTTGAGGGTGGAGTGCTGGGGATTGAACTCAGGGCCCTGCACTTGCTAGGCAAACACTCTACCACTTCAGCTAAATCCTCAACCCCGGTACTTTTTATTTTGAGACAAGGTCTTACCAAGTCTCTAAATTCCCTAGGCTGAACTCAAATTTGTGATCCTCCTGTCTCAACAGTGCTGGGATTATAGGCATGTGCCCCCACACCTGGCTATTTATTTATTTATTTTTGGTGCTGGGGATCAAACCCAAGGCCTCACATGTACTAGGCAAAAACTCTACAACTGAGCTCTATCTTTAATAGCCAGAAACTTAATGTGCAAAATTTCAAAACCAAAACAAATGCTAAATCCAGTGTTTTTGAAAATTTGGCATTAAAATCTGCCCCGACTTACCACAGTAACTTCATTCACTCTATTCATCATATAATTTCTTAAGGATATAGTCATGGGTTTGACTATAGACTACTGCCCTGATCATGCTGGCAGTGATACAAAAAACATCATATATGTACTGTCATTCTCCAAAAAAACTTTTAAGTTCAGAAACACATCTAGCCCCAACAGTTTCAGATAAGGAATCATAACCTTGATTACTTGCCTGACCTCAATGGGCATTATTAGCATGTATACTTTCAATTGAAGACCAACCTCGAACAGCAGGCAGGGGAGCCCTCACCTTTGATGTCAAGCTGGGCATGGATGATGTTGCCCATGACGGAGGTAAGGTGGAGGTTTTTGACTGTTTCCTTGGCACCCCGAGTGCTGGTGAAGAGCACACGGGCCAGGCCCAGGTGCTTGCGAGTACGGGGGTGAAGAAGGATCTCTACCTCTTCCACCTCGCCGTACTTCCGGCACATATCCTTCAGGAAGGTTTCCCGCACATTGTCATTCAGCCTTGCGAAAGTTACTTCCTTCAGTGGGATCTGCCCAATATAGAACTCATCCAGCTGTGGAGAAGACAGGAGTAGGTCTGCAGACTATATACCAGTGGTAGCGGACCTATGGCACGCATGTTATTCATTTTTCTTTTCAGACAAAACACATTAATGTATAAGTTCTTTTCTTCTACACAAAAATGTCAATATTCAGGTTTAATTGGGTTTAAGTGGGTTTTGGTTTGCAGTTTGGGCACTCATCTCTCTACCAAACACTGACCCTTTGCCCTTTGAGGATCTATTGCAAGATTCATGAGTTCAAGAGAGAGGTCTGGGAGACTGAAGGGCAAAGGAAAGGAGCCACAGCTAGGGCTACATTCTCTCCCTGAAGTCCTCTCACCACAGAATGACAAGGACCAACAAGAGAAAGGCACAACTCAGGAATAAACATACATAAAAGGAACCAGCTATAAGGAAATAGTCTACTAGCCCTAAGAATTACTAACACGAGCTAAGTACTAGAAATTCAAAGATAGAAAAAGAGATTCTTATTCAAGAAAATAGACAAGACAGACACAATCACTGTGACACAGTGTCAGCAGAGCATAGACAGTACGTTTGGAAGCCCAGAGAGGAAAGCTTCATACAGAGTAGAATCAGGAAAGGGTTCATAAAGTTGGTATCATTCTTACTGTGCTTTTTGGCTATACTGGAATTTACCAAAATAACAAGGACTTCTGGGAATGAAACTATAGAACAACTTGGCATTTTCAAAAACTGCAAACTGTATGGTGTGGATCTAACACAGGAGTAGTGTCAAGGTAGAGAATAAGGCTTGGCCAGATCAATCACCACATATGCCCATACTCCGAAACAGACTTGGGAAAAAAATAAGAACAGTAAAAAAAAAAAAAGAAAATAAAAAAATAACGGCACAACTGAGTATGAAACAGCATGAAATGAATAGCATGAAACAGCAAGGTGACCAGGTAAAATTAATACAAGAATCTGCATTAAGGAAATTGCAATGAGAATAGAAAGATTAGGATGAAAATGAAAAAAAAAAAAAAAAAACCCATATTGGGTAACTACGCTGTGTAGCTGAGTAGATGGTGTTGTCATTTATCAGTAGAGAGAAAACGAAAGGGAGAGCAGGACCGATGGAATAAAAACAATTTATTTTAAATCTCAAGAGTGTGGCATGTCTATAGGGCATGTGTCCTTCAACCAGGCATTCAAGTCTGGAGTTTGAGACTGATGCTGGCTGGAAACAGATACTTACAAGTCATCGAAAGCAAGGCAACAGTCAAAAATCATAGATGTGAAAGATAATATGCACAGAAAATGCATAAAATAAAAAGAGAAGATGAGGAGACCCCAAAAAGTATTTAAAAAGGAAGAACTAATGGGGAAAAACAAAGAAAGAATGAAGAAAACTAAGAACCACTAGTTTTTTTTAAGCTCAGTCCAAGGCCTGATACATATTCCACTTAGACTGGGAAATAGGAAAACTCTTAGGAACCAAGATGGAGGATCATATGACCAAATGAGAGATGAACAAAGAAGACTCCAAGAAGGCAGTGGCCTTGTCATTCTCCTTAATTACTAAGAAATTGAACTATTCCACTGTTGTGCTACATACTGTCTAGGAACACGCAATGAGAGATACAGCAGCTAAACCTGTCCTTACCTCATCATCCTTCAAGAATCAACACCCTTACCACCAGAGATATATACTCAAGACACCTGTGCTATACAAGTGCACTTTCCATCCAAAACATTTCAGTCTCACAGACTCAGAGGCTGTTAGATCTGGCTATCAGTCCTTCAATCGACTACCCCTTTTATTGGGCTATCTGAAGAGCAGAGTGACAGTACCCTCTACACTCTCCAAGGGCCACCACACCAGGAAACCAGCTGACACCTACCTTAAACTTAGGGACTGGAAGGGAAAAGTCTCTGTTTTTGGACCTGACATGGCAACGGGGGTCTTGGAGATCTTCCACTGGTATGTACTTTGAGTCCTAGTAAGGAAAGCAGGAACAGAAAGACCGCTTAGGATGGAACCAGGTTGCTAAGCTCTAAGAAGCCCATTTGGAGACTTGCATGCAAAAGAGCCGGGTTCACTCATTTTTGATAAGGCAAGCTATAGGTATGGAAGTTCTTGGTGCTGAATAGAATAACAGAGGAAAGGAGGGCCTGGCATTCCCTGGGAGGCTAGGAAAAACACGGGACACTCACGTTGACACTGAAGTGGATTCCGTCATAACGGTACACTTTTTGAGAAGGCCTGCGCAAGGCAGGGTCCAAGGCAGGATCCACGATGAGCTTGTAGTTCCGCCACTGGAAGCTTGGGGCTTTCTGCCCATCTCCCCCACCTTCCTGATCCATCTTTGCTCATTTACACTGTTAGGAAAAGAGGGATACGCAAAAGGGGTCCAGCACTTAGGCCTGACTCCCTTGCTATCCCCTCATTGGCTAGCCCAGATTCCAGGCTCTCCCATCACTCCAGTTTCCACACCTCAGCATGACCCGGGGCTCCCTCAGATTTTGTCCCAAGTACCCTGTTTCAACACAGCACCCCATTCTCTCCCCACTTCCCAACTCTACCCTCCGGCTCCCAGGCCCATCTCGCGCCCCCTTCCCTTCCCGCTCTCCCCAGCGCGCGCCCCACTTGGCCTCCGCGCAAGACCCCTCCCCCGCCCCCTGGCAGGCCCCGCCCCCTCCCGCCTCCTCACCGGCCAGCGGCCCGGGCCAAGCCCGGCTCCCGCTCCTACACCGCCGCTCCCGTCCCTGCGCCCCGATCCTCCAGCCCAGAGGTGGCACCTCTTCGGGGCGTTGGAAACACCGCGAGACCGAGCCCGAGACCCGGCTTCAGCCCCGGATTCGGACGGGGGGGCGGAGGGAACGCGCGCCGCTGCCCTCTCCCGCCCCGGCGCGTTCTGCAACCCCCGTCTCCGCGCACGCGCGCCACGGCCCTACTCACCCGCTCGTGGCGAGCGGCTCCCCCTTCCCCCACCCCGCGCGGCACCTCAGCGGCGCGAGGCGGCGGCGGCGGCGGCAGCGCGACACCCGGCCCCGCAGCGGTGGCGGCGGCGGCGCCCCCCCACCACCACCTCCCCGGCGCGCGCACCAAACACCACCGCCACCTGCGCGAGGTCCAGCGGGCACAGCGTTTGGATTCGCACTTTCGCCACGGGTGCTGCCGGGAGATCCACAGAGTCGAGGATAGCGACCTTGCCTCCGCCGGTGCCTTGGAAGACTCTGAAATTGTGGCCTAGGGAGCCTGGAGATCGGACGCATTCCCCGGAGAGTAGGCTTCAGCACTGGTATCAGCTGCTCCCGTCTAGGGTTCTTGACGAATCGGCGGCGACGAAAGCTGCGACTAGTCCCTGAGGAAAAGGGGGCGGAGCGGAGGGGAGGAGGCCAGCCAGGGCTCCGGAGGTTTGAGTGGCGCGTTGAATAGACGCAGATTCGTCAGGCGGGCGGGGCGAATCAGTTAACAGGATACGAGTTCCTTTGCCTCTCTTCTTTGCCCGTTACATGCGCGATCAAAGGTCTAAGAGGCTGCAGATTCGCCACCGTCCCCGGATTCAACCGTCTCTTCCCTTCATCTGCCTTGGTGGAATCAAGAAAATAACTCCCGGTCAACTAAACCCTGCCAAAGGTGGCAAGACTCAGGCACCTTTCTGGATCTCCTTACTAGGACAACTCAAGAGACGGCCAACTTCCGACCCAGGGGAAAATGACTACACCTCAAAGTCCTCTTAGAATCTAATGAGAATTTTCAACTAAGAAATGCTCCGAATAATCCCGAGGACTCGGCCTAGCGAATCTGCGAATCTCTCTGTGGGCGGGGCCAAAGCGCAGCGCGCGAAGGGGCGTGGCCAGAGGGTGCGGCGCTTGGCGTCGCGGGGCGCTTCCTGTAGGACCCTCGAAACCCAGCGGCTACCCGGAGGGGCGCTCACGATGGAGAAAGCTTCTCCTAGTATAGTAGCGGTGACTCAGGCAGTTGTCGGGCCTCGCACGTAACGCAGAGAGCGTTTTCTTCCCGTTATTCCGTTTGGGCCTTTTAAAAAATATCCGTTTGACAAATAGGGAGACAGGCCTGTGGAAGGTGCCACATTTTGCCATGTTCAGCCTACACTGGTGGTTCAATCCGAGGTCGTCGCACGATTCTCTGATAAGTTTAAGTGGGACCTAAAGACCCTTAAGTGGGTCCTGTAAAAAAGGAAGGCCCTACAGGAATCCCCACATCGTGGATACAGGTCTGACTTTCTTCAGCAGGGACTTCTTATGCTCACAGGATTTCGCCTCCTGGGGCTGAAGTCGCCCTACAGCAGAACACCCCTTTTTATCCGGTGTGATCACAAGCACCCTGGTGTCTGGAGAAACCGGATTTCCACCAGGGTCCTCTGCCTGAGGGGATGACGCCCTGAACTAACTTCACTACAACTGCGCCTCGCTATATTGACCTCTCTTTTTGTTTCAGATTCTTCCTTTAAAAATGGATGATAATTCCTGTCACACAGAACTTACCGAAGACATCAGAACAGTGCGAGAAAGGCCCTTGGAGCCTGGTTTATGAAAATTCACCATTTTAATTAACAAGTAAAGAGAAATTTGTCCAAGGTTTCCCACCACAAGAAGACAGGATTAGGACTCTTGAAAATTATGAGGGAAATGAGGCTGACAAAAATATATGTACATGGAAACATAGGATGAAAGCAAGTTCCTCTTTCATATTACCCCAGATGAAAGGTACCGTTTACTTTTTTCAATCAGAAAGTTTCTCATGTGATGGTATTGTCTCCCTGACTAGCTATGTAGCTTTAGGCAAGCTCATCAGCCTTCCTGAGCTTCAGCTTTCTGATTTCTGAAATGGAACGATAAAGACTTGTCTCTTGAGGTGGTTGTGAGGGTTAAATGAGATTACTTATGAAATACCCCTCGGACACAGTAGTCAAGAAAGAAATTTACAGTAGTCAAGAAAGAATTTCCATTAGGAAATCCCTAATGGAAGAAATAAAGATCCTGAGCTGAGGCAAGAGGATCATGAGTTTGAGGACAGCCTCATAATCTAGTGAGACACTGTCTCAAAAAAGTTCAAAGGCCTCTATCCTTGAAATATCTTGTCTCCATATTCAGAAGCTATTGGCCCTTGGGGTCATACCTCTAACCCACTCCCCACCAGGTACGCTTGCCTCTACCTGACTCTTTTTTTGTTTTGGGTGCTGGGAATCAAACGCAAGGCCTTGTGCTTGCTGGGCAAGCACTCTACCCCTGAGCTAAATCTCCAACTCCTTGTTTTGTTTTATTGAGATGGTCCCACTGTGTAGTCCAGGCTGGTCTTGAACTCACTATATATCCCAGGCTGGCCTCAAACTCGGAGCAATCCACGTACCTTGGCCTCCCAAGTGCTGGGATTACAAATGTATACCACCACGCCTGGCTTCCACCTGACTTTTAAGAATAAATAAACTTTCCAGGTGTGGTGCTAAAGCCTGCAATTCCACCATGCTCACAGGCTGAGGCAGGAAGATCTCAAATTCAAGCCCAGCCCAGGCAATTTGGTACTTGATGATATCCTGTCTCAAAAATTAAAAAGGGCTGGGAATGTAGCACAGTTCAAAGACCCTAGGTTCAATCCCCAGCACCAGAGAAAATAAATAACCTTACCCAAGAAGGCCTCCTCTCCACCCCATTCACAGCCACAGAGACATCTGTGAAATACAATTTATTGTACAAAACAAGGTGCATAAAAATTCAGTGTCAGAAAAGCTCTGCATTCTCAGGGCTGGAGACTGGACCCTCTCTCTTAAAACATCCTTCCCAAACCCTTGCTAAGGAGTCAGGCCATGCACACAGGTCCTCAGTCTTCAAAGACCCTCCTACCCATTCCCACTGTGATATCAACGTGTAAGTGTGGGCCTAGGACAGTGGTGCAGGCACTGCCTGTTCTGTATGTGGCCATAGGTCATCAACATGGGAAGTTGGCTTGACTCTCCAAAAATAGGAAGGCTTCTCCTATGAAAGGCTGGACCTGTTGTAGAAATATCCAAATGCCCACAGCAACCAAAGCAAGGATATGGAACCCATCAAAATTTGGGGATGGGGAAAAACTTCCCCCAAAATGCAAATCATAAAATAGATTTTACTCAAAACAAAGGACAGCATTTAGGGGGCAACTGTGTGGGTATCTACCCTTCTAACCCCCACATCCTATAGAGGGACAAGCAGCTGAGGGTCAGCACCAGAGATCCCACCAGAGTTCCCCTGCCTCCCCTCCATTTACTGAAGCATCCGTGAACTGAGGAAGTTCCACTGTCTCCCAGCCTAGGTAGAGGGTAGAGCTTGTAAAACCTGTGAACAGACTGACAGGGAAAATCCCTAGGAATGTGGGACCCTATAAGCAGGAATCTGGTCTCTACCTGAGTGCCCACAAGTGGCTCCAGCCAACCAGGGCTAAGAAATGAGGTCCACAGGCCCCTGGGGCCTCTCACAGATCGCTGAGGGAGGCAGTGCTGGCAGCAGAGGCTAACAGCTGGCTCACACAGCCTGTAGCTCCCCCTGCAGGCGACTCAACTCTTCTAGCTCCTCCTTGTGGCGGTCTGTCTTGTGGGTGACCAAAGAGCGGTAGAAATGCAGAGCAAAGGCCACAAACACAAGTCCTACAGGTACCATGATTGCTGTGGAGGCCATTGCTGCTTGCCAGCCTGGTCCATGGGTCCCATCATCACCACATGCATGCTGGGGTGGGCAGGCCTCAGGAGGCTCAGCCTGTGATGGGGCTACAGAAGTAGAGGATAGTGGGAGGCCCGAAGCTGGACCCAGGGAGGTAGCCACTGGTGGCAGAGTCCCAGGAACCTGGGACGGAGGTGTCATGGGGGCTGGTGTGTCTAAGGGGGCCCCGATGGGCACAAATTTGACCCAGCCCACCAGGACAACTTCAGCCAGGAAGAGAAATGTGCCCAAGGCAGTGGAGAAGCCCCAGGCCAGCTCCACGTAGCGATGGAGTCGTTGGTGTGGAGACTGGTGGACAGAGTTGAGGTTGTGGATGTTGCTCACAGCTTCAATGTGGGGCAGTAGACACGTGGAGACCATGAGTGCAAAGAGGTGTACAGCCACTAGCACAGTGGTGCAGGCACTAAATGCCACCAGCAGGCCTGGTGGGTACTCATGGTTGTTCTCCAGCTGTACCTCTACCATGGCCACCTGTGGGCACAAGAACAAAAGGGGACAGATTGAGTGCCATGGCCTCCTTCAAAAGAGAGTTGTTTTGTTTTGTTTTGTTTTTTGCCTGTTAGGACATACCACTTGTATATCTCTAGGACCTAGAACAATGTGCCTGGCAGAAAGCAAGCACTCAGTCTTAAAAGGCTCTGTCCTGCCCTGGACCTTGGTTTCCAGCTATCAAGAGAGCTAAATGAATACCTGGGCGTGGTGGTACCCATCTACAATCCCAGTACTCAGAGGCTGAGACAAAAGGATCTAAAATTTGTGACCATCCTGGACTATATAGTGAGGCCCTGTGTCAAAAAGCCAAACTAAACACATACACACAAGCATGGCATGGTGGCATATGCCCTTAACCCCAGCACTCACAGTGGCAGGCTGAGGCAGGAGGATGACAAGTCTGAACTTAGTCTAGGCAATTTAAGAAAATCGTGTCTCAAAAAAGTAAAGAACTGGGGATGTAGTTCAATGCAAGACCTTGGATTCAATCTCCAGTAATATACACACATGGACTAGCTGACATATCTCTTAAAGTTTTACCCTTTACTAACATGAAAAGCATACTGTGGGCTGCCTAGGTTTATTCTCAGTTCTACAAAGTGCAGGGGTTTTTCTTTGTTTTGAGATGGGCTCTTGTTACATTGCCCAGGATGGCTGTGAACTCTTCCTGCCTCAGCCTCCTGAGTAGCTAGAATTACAGGTGTGTATCACCACACCTAGCAAACTGTGTAATCTTTTTTTGTGGGTGTGTGATGCTATAGATTGAACCACAATCTACCACTTTATCACTGAGCTATATCTCCAGCCCCAGCTGTGTAATCTTGAGCAAGTGACTTAGTTCTTGTGCCTCAATTTCCTAACTGGAAAATGGAGATTAATAGTAGCACCTACCTGCCTTATGTGGTTTTTGGAAAAATTAAATGAGATAATACACATCAAGTGTTACAGATAGGGCTGGGAATGTGGCAGGCACTAGGTGTTTGTTGTGCTATTATGGTTGATGTTAAAATCCAAGGCCAGAGTTTGCAAACTGGCACATCATGAACCAAAGCCAGCTAGCAGATATGTTTTGCTTTGCTCACATAGTGTTACTGAGTTTTTAAAAAACTGACCCAAGGCCCTGAGTTCGATCCCCAGCACCAAAAAAAAAAAAACCAAAACAAAACAATAAATTGCCAACTTTTTTTTTTTGAGACAGGGTCTCTCTCGCTATGTGGTCCAGGCTGGCATTGAACTATTGTGTAGCCCAGGTTGGCCTCGAGTTTATGGCAATCCTTCTACCTCAGCCTCCTGAGTGCTGGGATTGCAAGCATGCACCACCACGCCCAGCAAAATTGCCAACTTTTTTTTTTTAAAGCAAACATTCTCTTTATTTAATAACCTTCGATATTTAAAATACAACTCATTGAACATCCACACCAACAGAATCCTCAGTGTTCAACAGTGCTGTGGAACCCATCTTTTGGAGGACAAGACAGGAGGCCTGTGTGTGGATAACAGCAAAGGAGGGCTCACACCAGAGGGCTGCAAGGTTGGGTCCTGAGCAAACAGCACTGCCACAGTGCACTTATATCATGAATTGCCAAATATCCCTATTATGAGATTCTCCTGAAAACTTGGGTTACATCAGGCTCACATTCTTGTGTGATGACAGTTAAGAGTTGAATCATGGTTCTTTCCTTTGGATAGGTCATGGGGTCTTTTTGGGAGGCGGTGCTGGGGATTAAACTAAGGGCCTTGCACTTGCTAGGCAAGTATGCTACCACTGAGCTAAATCCCCAAGCCCTCATGGGGATCTTTTGATCGCGTCCCTACTCGGCTAACTTGGCATTCATATTACCTGCCTGGCCTTTGAAAACATTTGAATCAATGACCTCATTCTGGGCATGTATACATTTGGACTCTACAGCCATGCTGCTTAAATACAAATCCTGCCACTTATTTACAATGGGACCTTGGGCAGGTATTTTAACACCTCTGACTAAGTTTTCTCATCTGTAAAAATGGCCACTGTAGTGGTACTTATTTCATGGGATAACAGAAAGGTAATGCACATAATCTCTGAGCACAGTCCCTGGTACTTAGTGACAGTTGGATATAGTTTGTTTGATGTTATTCTAACTCAGGCCACCTGAGTTTCAGAATCTGGCTCTTTCACCTTCCCTGGTTCTTGCAGAATCCATTAGATTGCTCTGGGGCTGGGGCTGGGGCTGGGACAAATAGGGAGGTACAGAGCTTGGCAGGGGATGATAGGAAGAAAAGGCTGAGTATTTTGGGAAATTGGGCCATGGTGGATGTCAGCAGGTGTTTTCCAGAAAAATGGATCTGGGCCAAGCTTCTTAGTCCTGTTTTTTCCCAGGTCCTGGCACAGCCTTGCTATCTCCTACCAGGACTGGGTTTAGTCCTGCCTCCAGAACCTACACACCCAGCCTCTTGATCCTGCAGATAAGGCCTTTGGCCTTAAACTGTCACCCAAACAACCTGAAAATTCTATAGTAGGCCAGATGGTCCTCCAGGTTACACACTGGACCATGGGGCTGACCCCCCTCAGCTAGGTTCATGGGTGACTGTTCCCATTCCTGTGTGGTCTGTACAGATGGAGGAAAGCCAACTCCCAGTCCCAAGACACCATCCTCGTAATAAAGGGTGGGCTGGTCTGTGGATTCTGGGAATGCCCATAGAACACATAGGTCTAGGCAGTGATGGTGAACCTTTTAGAGCTCTCAATGATACAAATAGCCCATTGCAGCACAGATGCCATAGGTTCTCCACCACTGGTCTAGAATGACCTTTAGGGTTACACTTTCCCTGTCATCCCTGGCAGATACAGAGGTTGTGGCACAGAGGGGCAGGGACTAACTCAAATTACCTAGTGCTACGAATCCCACCTCAGCTGCCTCTGATATTCACCCATACAGAAGCACATTCCCCAAAAACCCTACTCAGGCCTGCTTTCTCCTCCTCCCTGTGATGACACTGGGGAAACCCTAGACCAGTAGTGGTGAACCTGTGGCACACGTGCTGCTGTGAGCTGTTTGTATCATTAAAAAGCTCTAGAAGGTTGGCCTTCACTGCTCTGGACTAACAGGGTTTCATTTTATTCCCTTCCCTTGCAGAGAATCCTTGGCAGAGCCTCAGTTTCCAAATCTGTCCAATTGGCACATTGGGCTGAGCCACACCTGGTGTACAGGTCTTGCTCTGTCATGCTTGGATCTAGGGTTCCTGATGACAAGAGTCACAGCTCAGGCTGGATGGGTGCTTGGCAGGCTACAGAAGACACACCCTACCTACATGATCTCACAACTTCCCACTGGCCAGTGAGGGAGTGGAGGCCTGTCCCAGGTCACACTGCTGGCCATCTGCAGGGAGAAGCCAGGACTTAACATCTGTTGATTTTGTACCCTGGGATCTTCCTCAGTCCCACTTCCTGAGGCCACTGCTGGGACGGTTAGCTGATACCATCCTCCCACACCTGCAGTTTATCAGCTTGAGTATCAGTCATCAGCTTCCTCCCCTAGCAGCTTCCCCATAGGCCCTCATCTCTTCTCAGAGGGTTCCTGAGCCATTCCAGCACCCCTTATAGCTACCAGGGAGTAGTCCACTCCTTTGGGATGGGTCCTCCTTGTTGGGTGACCCTTCCCTGCAGTTAGTCTCCCTGAGCCCCTGGCCCTGTTGGTACAGCCCTCACTCAGCTCTGATTTCCCTTTGAAACGCTCAAGAGAACTTAGTAACCACTTCTGCCAGGATTAATCGTCCTGTCATCCAATTTATAGTCTTAGAGTCCTGTTTATACCCCTCCCCCTACATAAAAGTACTTTTTCAGTCCCTGGGGACCCTGTTTGCTCCATTTACCCCTTCAAAACCCACCTTTCCCTTTCCTCTGCCTTCTCTTCCTTTCAGCCTCGTTAACTTCGCCCGGATCCCGTGCCCCCACCCTGTGGCCCCTCACCATGGCGAAGCCCGACAGCAGGGCGGACGTGCGGCTGGAGGCCTTGAGCTTGGCCCGGCTGAGGTAGAGGCGGCGCCAGCTGAGCGCCCGCAGCGAGTGCTGACTGGCCCCCATGAGGTCCAGGTAGCCGCGGTGCACGAACTCCCGGTACGTGGCCGAGCCCGCGGGGCTCTCGACCTCAGGGTTCAGCGGGGCCTGTTCGCCCGCGTCCCCCTCGCCGCCCCTCATCCTGGGGATGGTCACGGCGGGGCCAAGGTACCTCGGGGGCCCCCAGAGATTCGGCCCAGGCCTGGGGCAGGCCCCATTCCCTGGCAAGGCGAGCGGGGGGGTTGCAGCGGCAGGCGATGGGAGGACGCGGCCCCGCAGAACAGAGCCAGCGTCTATGGGGAGCCCCGTTGGCCTGAGCGGGACGGCCACGGTCGAAACAGGAACTGGGGCAGAGGCGGAGCCGGGCGACCACATGACGGGGTGGAGCCGGCAAGGAGCCCCCGCTATCCCTAACCTGGAGGCGTAAGTCCCGAAGGACCCCGCGCCCCCATCTGCCAAATATATCCAGGCACCTTTGCCCCTTGGAGGCGATCGCCCAGCCCCAGAGACCCCCGGAAAAGCAAATGATCACCAGGTATCCAGAATCCCAAGCCCCTTCCCAAGTAGACAACTCGGAAAAGGTGAGCCTGTCCTTCGAAGGGACCCCAAAAAGTCCTCTGAAATCTTCACGTCATATACACACACACGCACACTAAGTCCTCTGAAAGCTTCATGTCATTCACACACACACACACAAACTCGGCGGCCCCAGCTGGAAGTTTGAGTTTTATAGCAAACCATATTGTACAGACCCGGGGCCCAGGGACCCAACCCGGCTGGGCCCCCCACTTGCCCTCACCAGGCTGCCTTGTCCCCCTCCCACAAGCGGCCTGCTCAAGCCTTTTGCAATTCCCAGGGCCCCCTCCCCTCCGGCCTTTGGTCCACCCAGTCCCCCCGCCCTTGCGCCTCCCTGTTACCTGAGGTATGTGGATAGATCCCCCCCCCCGCCCACGGTATAACCCGGCTCCCCCCAAACCCGGGCTGGGGGGCAAGACTTGGCCCCCAACCACCCCCCCACACACACTCGAGTAAGGGGGGAGAGAGCGGAAGGCCGTGAGTCTGTTACTAACTTCCCATGGCAACTAAGAGGGCCCATTTCCAGCCTTTGCACTGGCATAGGGAGGTGTCCATTGGCTGCTGTTTCCATGGCAACCAGGAGTGGCAGGTCCCTGGACAAATGGGTTACATGTTTCCATGACGATGAAAAAATGGGAAGAGCCAAGCTGGCACACCCATCCCCCAACTCAGGTCAGGAGTGAACTGCTCCAGAGAGCTGGGGTGGCACAGTCCAAACGGGGTACCCGCTGGTTCAGTCTCAGTCCAAGCTGGTATCCTCTCATCCCACTCCGGCTCCCCCAGGTCCGAGGTTCCCCCGGTTCAAGTAACACTTCAGTACAGATGAATGTTCAAGTATTGTGCGGAGAGGCTGGTGGGGGCTGGGGTACCCCTCACCACTCCCCTGGGCCACGAGCTGAACGGCAGGTAGGCCCGCAGCCCCCACTCCTCGCAATAGCTGCCATTTTCAGTGACGTTCAAGGAGTCAGGGTGGGGGGAGGGACTGAAATCTGGGCAGGGGGAAGGAGAGGGGTGACCCCCCCTCAGTGGGCTACTACAGCCCCCACACCCTCTTGTCCCTCAGCCTGGCTCCCTAGGTCCCTCTATCTCTGATGCCTGTATCTCCAATTGCTCCTCTGGTTTCCCCTTTTGCCCACCCCCCCTCCAAGTATCTGGTCTTTGTTCCCTGAACCCTTGGTGGTCTGCTTTCTGCCCCCTCCCCCACCCATCTTCCACCTCCCCCAGGCCCCTGGCTCCCAGTATCCTGTGTGCAGATACCCTCTTCCCATTCTCCCTCCCTCAAACTTGCACTTTAACAGCCCTCCCACCATCCCTTTGGCTCAGCACCCCCCAGTACCTCTGACCCACTCCCCCCAGGGGATGGACAATGAAGCAGGTGGAAGAGGGAGGAGATGGGAAGGAGGGACCCCCAGAGATATCAGTGCAGGGGGAAGAGATGGGGGAGGCTGGCTCCAGTCCCTGGGCAGGAACCCTAAGTCATAGAACTTAGGAATCCCAAGTCATGAGGTGGGTAACCTGGCCTCCTAGCAGGGGGTGAAATGAAGGCCCAGTGTCCAGGCTCCTGATGAGTCCTGGGGGAGGGTGGGGGCACCCAACTAGCTGTCCTTGAGAAGCAGCTTCTCTTCTGGGCAGCGGAAGGGGCCAGGGGGCCCAGCAGCTGCCAGCCGGGCACAAGCTTCAGGTGAGAGCTGGCGGCAGGAGCGCAAGTCTAGGCGGCGGAGACGTGGGCAGCGGCGGAAGAGCGGGAGGCAGTGGTCCGTGAGGCGGTGGCAACCTGGGGATGGGACAGTGGCAGCTGAGACCAGGTAGGTAAGTAGGCAGCAGATACTAGCCACAAAAGGACCAACAGGCTTGTAAGACGGAAAGGGGCCCATGCTTACCAGCAAGATTGAGGTGTACCAGGGTCTCTCGGAGTGGGGAAGTGGGAGCCGTGAGAAGGTGGACACTGGGGTCTCCAACATGGGCACAGTGGCTCAGATCCAGGGCGCTCAGCTGGGGTGCATGGCGCAGCAAGAGCCGCAGGGAGGCATCTGTCAGCTCCAGGCCTGCCAGGCGCAGTTCGGCCACCCCTTGCAGCCGCCCACGGCTCTCTGTTTGCCCTGGGCAGATAGCCAAGAGGTCAGCACTCCTGGCTACTCCCATCCTTGCCCCAGACCACTGTGTATCTCCATCCATGTTCCTCAGTACCCCCCTAAACCTGCTCCCACTAGATGGGAGCCCCAAATAGCTGTGGTCTCTGGTTTGCTCCTCTCCCCAACACCCACACCACCTGTCCATGGCTCACATTACCACCTCAGTGAGGCCTCCAGGAGGCTCAATATTTGAAATATTCCTCATACTCCTATCCCTTCCCCATAGCACCCCCCCACCCAGTACCTAGTATACATTTTTTTCATATTCCTCTCTCCCTGATAAGAATGCGAGGTCCATGAAGGCAGGACTTTTTCTTCACTGCTCCTGAGACAGAGCAGGGTGCCTAACATGGAAACATCCACTCACCCAAAACACAAATCCCTAAAAGGACCACCCCCCATGCTCCATTCCTTCCTCCTCCTCCATCATTAGTGAAGTCACCATCTGGAGCTTGCCAGTGCCCCAGTCACCAGCAGGTCCACACCACTCTTCTGAACTGCTCCTGTCCCCTCACTATTTCCAGTCTCTCTTTCTCGGTGCTCAGAAAGCTTGTTTCAAATACAAATGGGGGAGTCTCTCTCCTCCACTAGAAACTGAGAACAACTCAAAGAAATCCAGTCTCATTGGCAGAACATTCTATTTCCTATAAGATCACATCTCTGCCTCAGCCCCTAACTCCTTTCCCTCAAACCCAGACACCAAGGCCACACCCCACACATGGCTCAGCACAAGAGACTGCCCATGGCCAATGTGCCCAGCTTTCAGGTCTGAGCTCAGAGGCTTCCTCTTCCCCCCTTCTAGTGTGAAGAGTTCTTCACTGCCTCCTCCTGAAACCCAAAACACATAGCCTAACTTTCTTCTCTGCCCTGGGAGGCTGGGCTGCTAGCCTCACCCTCAAGTAACAGGCCTAGCCTAGTGTGAACCCTTAGGGTTTACTTTTCTTTTCTATTTTTTTGGTGCTGGGGATCGAACTCAGGGCCTTGTGCTTACTAGGCAAGTACTCTACCACTTGAGCTACTTTATCCCCTTCTTTTTCTTTTTTTTTTTTTTTTTTTGAGATACAGTCTTGCTTTGTAGTGCAGGCTGGCCTTGAAATCACTATGTAACCCAGGCTGGCCTCAAACTTGCAGCGATCCTCCTGCCTCAGCCTCCCAAGTGCTGGGATACAGGCATGCACCACCATGCCTGGCAGGGTTTACTTTTCTCCCAAGTTCTCCTGATGTTGATGTCACTGGGCAAAAGACGAAACTGTAAGAACCCAGCCTTGGGAGACAAGTTCTCTGATCATCATCCCTGTTAACCAATGAGAAAATAAATTGAGGCCCATATTATACAGCCTTCTGTCCAAGATCATACAATTAGGAAATAACAGAGCCAGGAGCCCCAGGCCTGGTGACTGCATCCAAACTCTTAACACAAGGCTCTCTGCCTGGCAGACAGCAGCCTGGCCCTGACAGAAAATCCATCAGATGTCAGATTCATGAAACCTGCCTCCAAACGTTTTATGAAATCTGCATAGCACTAAAATTTTTCTTAAATGACTGTCAGATATGGCATCACCGGGCTTCCAACCCACCTGGTGACTACTGACTGCAGCAGGCCTGCTAGTGCCGCTCCCTGACCTCCCACACCAACACATCACTTCTGTTATCTGCCAGGCCACCTTAGTGGGTGCTCAACTCAGCACACCTTAGATCAGTGGTGGCAAACCTGTGGCACATGTGCCACAGCCAGCTGTCTGTTATCACTGAAAGCTCTAAAATGTTTGTCATCACTGCCTTAAGATTCCACTCCCTCTTCCTGGCTGTAAGAGCTGAAAGCCTGGGAACATTTACAGATGTCCTCAACCTTGACCACAGCTAAAGGCCACTAGAGCAGAGAGGTCATTGCTGATTTGGCAGTGGGGAATGGGCATCAATAAGAATTTCACTGAGGTGGTGGCCTTTAAGCTGGGCCTTCAAGGCTTTGGGAGAAAAGGGCAGAGGGCAAAAGCCAGGAAGTAAAAGAATTTTACATTTTGCTATGGGAATCCTGCTGGAAGCCAGGGCCAAGGGAGGAAAAATGGGTGTGAAGCCCCAACCTGTGTAACAGGCCTGAGGGCCAGGAAACCTCTGCTCTGCAAGCTACAGACAAAGGGCTTGAACTGAGCACAGCAGGAGATGAGGTGTTGGTCTGCCAGCCAGCTGGCACTTTTTCACCTCATGAAACCCATAGTTTCAAGCCCCACCTCACTCTTCTATCTTTCTGGCTTGGTCCATTTCCAGTAAGACTGGATAACAAGTGAGTGTTCCTGCCTGGCTCTGCCTCTGTAACTGGCAACAGTCACTCAGCTACTTAGTTGCTCAGTCAACTGGGCCTCTAGTACTTATTTAGAAAATGGAAGGATCCTGGATCCCTACTCCCCTTCAAGGGCTGCTGTAAAGGAAAGTGGGGCAGGAAGAAGGGAGCCAGAAAAAGAGAACTGTGAAGGAACTCTGGGAAGGAAGATCCTTTTATTCTCTTATTTCAGGGCCCAGTAAATCCCCTTTGGGAAATCTCCCCTTAAACTGGATCTCTCTCATCCCAATTGTCTTTGTTCATTCAATTCTTTCCTTCAGCAGATATTTACTGAGCACACTACTAAGTAAGGTGCTGGGGTGGGCAGACAGTCCTTGCCTTACATAAGTGCCTAGTGGGAGGAAATTGATCTTTGTCAGATCACTTCCCATCTGCACAGTGAGCTGAGGATTTAGCTCAGTGGTTAGAGTACCTGCCTCGCAAGCACAAGGCCCTGCGTTTGATCCCCAGCACCAAAAAAAAAAAAAAAAAGTAAGTTTCAAAACCATCTGTACAGTGATACGCCAGGAAGGAGGGAGAGGGATGGTTGGGGGGGCTTTTAGGAAAAGGCATTTCTGCTGAGGCCTGACAGATGTTTAGATGTCAGTTAGACGGAGGAGGACAGAGCATAAAAGGCAAAGAGGAGTGGGGAAAGGCCTTAGGCTACAAAGTAGAGATGGCAGAGTCAGTGGGAGCCAGACTATACTAGGTCTCAGCAACTGGAATAAAAATACTGGTCTTTATCCAAGGAGTACTGGTGACAATGGCAGTTTACAGCAAAGGGTTGACATGGGCAGATATGACCTTCTGGATGATTTCCCTGGTTCTGGGGCAGAGAAAAGACTAATAAGAGCCAGAGAGAATGTAGCTGGTATCCTACTTCCTGGCTTTCCAAGGACCCGAGGCTTGAGTGTCCCTGTCCCTATGCTTGCGTATGATCCCCAAAGTGATCAGGCCTCTGCTCCCAGCACCCACTTCTGCCAACATGGGCCTCCTGCCCCACCAATCTGCTCACATCGTGTCTCATACTCCCTGGAAAAACACCATCCTTTCAAGAACTCAGTTCAAAGTACACAGCAGATGAGTGAATGAACAAACAGTAGCCAAGAAGTGCCTCCCTATTCAACTCATGTGCTCTTCCCTTTCTTCTAATCCTTGAACACTCAGCATGAGTCATGAGAGGCCTCAAAGGACTACACCTCCATCTTGCCAACCCATTCCACAGATGAGCACACACAGGCCGCACCTGGTTTGGTGTCTGGTGGAGGCAATAGCAGCTCTCGGAGCTGGGAATCCTTAACATCTTCAATCCAGCGGAGGTCCAGGAGCCGCAGGGCCGGCAGTGGGGCTGAGCCCAGGGCAGAGACAGAGAGCCAGGAGCAGCCGGAGAGCACCAACTCCTGCAGGCCTGGTGTGTGTGTAGGGTGGTGTCAGAAAGCAGTGCAGTAAGTCCCCAACTTATAAACATTCAAGTTGTGAAGTTTCACAGATATGAATGGATCTTACATTTGATTTTTTTATGTTTTACATTGTATATTTGTGTCAAAGGTATGTAAGACTCACTGTTGGATTTACAAACTGAACCCAACTTATGAACATTCTCCTGGAGTGAAACTCATTTGTAAGTCAGACTTACTGTTCTAGAAGGGCTCCATCCCAGGGCTGTCCCTGTCCCTACCCCACCCCAACTCTCCAGTCCACCCTACCTTGTAGTCGGTTCAGAAGCCACATGAGCTGCTTTTTGGAGACACCTGTCCAGCTGAGGTCCAGGGCACGGGGCTGGCGGCGAACCACCCCACTAAGCATGGGTGGTGTCAATGACTTCCGCCGGCTCAGGTCCATTCGAGGCCACAGACGCTTGTCGTAGCACCTGCCAGCCACAAGGAGGAGACAGAGACAGTCTCAGCTCTTGGGGAAACCACAATTCCCACACTCCTAACAGTTCACCACAGTTCTCTCTTAGGCCAAGAGCACTGGGTTTAGGACCCAACTCCATCACTGACTGCATGCAAGACCCTGGGCAAGTCTATTCCTCTCCCTGAGTCTCAGAGGTCTCCTTTATAAAATGAAGATAATGATCCAGACTGCCCCAAAGGGATGCTGTAAGATCAAGTGAGGTAATTACACATTGTGTGCCTTCCAACTTATAAAGGGTTTTGCCAAATAACTACACCGACACACTATTTGATGTGATGCCAAAGGGATCTATGAGCAGCCCCCAGCCCCCTGCCTTTGGGCTCCTTGATTTCCCCATCACCAACTTATGGCAGGTCATGGGCACATCTCATCTCCTCTACTAATTTCTACAACCTTAACAGCCAGCACCCAGTGCTGGACTTAAAGCCCTGCTATGTTCTTTCTCTGATTATTGTGTTCCTCCAATTAGAATGTGAACTGCCCAAGGGTGGATTTGGCTTTTTTCCCTTCTGAATGCCCAATATCCAAACAGTACAAGGTGCAAAATATAGGTTATTTGTTGCACATTTGCTAAAAGAATGAATTAAATCTGTGTGAACTGCTTAATGCTTTCAGTGAGCACTCCCCGTGACGCCTCCTTTCCAGCTTTGCATGTATTTGCTCAATGTTTACGGAGGATCTGGTAGGTCTCAAGTACTGAAGCTACAAAAAGAAATGAGGTCTTCGGGTTGCAGATTTAGCTCAAGTGGCAGGGAACTTGCCTAGCAAGCACAAGGCCCTGAGTTCAATCCCCAGCACCTCCCCCCACCAAAAAAAAAAAAGAAATAAGGTTTGAACTAAATTAAAACAGGTTTCCTAGTTCAACATTCTGTGAATGGAAGAAGTGATTCTCAAACTTATTTCACCATGGAATCCTTCCCCCACAAGGTGATTAGTATTAGTATTAACATTCTATAGTAAACTAAAGTACCTTGGATTCAGTTTGAGAACTGCCTTCTAGTTCAGTAGTTTGTTGGTTTTTTTTGTTTTTTGTTTTTGTGGTGCCGGGGATCAAACTCAGGGCCTTGTGCTTACAAGGCAAGTACTCTAATCACTGAGCTAAATCCCCAGCCCCTAGTTCAGTAGTTCTCAAAGGCATGTCAGGGGATTCTCACTGAACTAAATGGGCTGTCAGAGCCAACAGGTGGGGCCTAGGAAAGCCTATATTCCCCTCTTCACACCCCTCAAAATTCTAAAGGACTTTCCCTTCCAGCCCTGGGCTGGAGCAGAAATCTTCAAACTCCATTCATTTGCTCTCCTCTTACCTGCAGAGCATGAGATTTACCTCCACACCATCCACTCTGCACACAAAACCAGTTATTGTTTTCAAAACTGACAGGATTAAACCATGATTTTATGTCACTTAAAACTGCCAGGCAGGGGGGTTGGGGATTTAGCTCAAGTGGTAGAGTGCGTGCCTAGCAAGCACAAGACCCTAAATTCAACCCCCAGCAATCCCGCCCCCCAAAAAACAACAAAAAAACTGCCAGGCAGCCGGGCATGGTGGCACCCGCCTTGCTGTGAGTTCGAGGCCAGCCTGGACTACAAAGTGAAGTCAAGTACAGCCTGGAGAAAAAAAAAAAGGACAGCCTGAACTACATAGCAAGACTATGTCTCAAAAAAACCAAACAAAAAACTGCCAGGCAGCCAGGCAAAGTAGCATGCACTTATAGTCAAAGGTACTTAGGAACAGAGGTAGGAAAATTGCTGGAGCCCATGAGTTGGAGCCAGATTGGGTACACAGCAAGACTGACTCAAAAACGAACAAAAACTGCCAGGCACACGCCAGAGCCCTTATGCAACATTTTAGTGAATGCTAGAAGTATTCACCAAGGCTTCAATCAGAACAAAATCCCTCTGCTACCCACCCTCCTTCCCCTCCTACATCCCCCCACTCCACCCCTCTCATCTCTCCTCCTGATTCCTTCCCCTCAATTTTGCAAGTTCTTTCCAATCTAAGAATGAAAAGTTGGAGGAGCTGGGTTTGGTGGTGCACACCTGTAATCCCAACACTCTGGAGGCTGAGGCAAGAGTATTGTTCCAAATTTGAGGCCAGCCTGGACTAAATAGTGAGTTCAAGGCCAGCTGAACCACACATAGCAAGACCATCTCAAGAACAGGAAAAAAAAAAAAAAGTGGAGGAAAAAAAATATCTCTATTCCTTTTCTCTCTTTCCATTCAGTGAACTCCAGCTCGATGTAAAGCCTGTCTTACTGAGTCATCAGTCCTTAGCTCAGATGCCACCACTTCCTCAAAGTCCCCCTGGATTATCCTTACTTGGGAGGGACCCTCTCTCCTGGAGGACACTCCAAGTCCCTAATTGTGTTTTTGCATCATATTCCACAGGAGCTGGGCCAAATCATCTGTCTGCCTATAGACAAGCAATGAGGTCTGGAGTCCACGCATCTGGCGCACACCGTGACTCTGCTGGAAGGGCCACCAAGCCACAGCTTAGCACCTCTGCTCAGAAGTCTCCCTGAGCCTGTCTTGGCTGGAACTGGTCGGTGCTACTGCAGTTAGTCCTAGAACACTGGGATTAAACATTAGTGGCAGCCAATAATCACTTGAAAGGTCACTGATAACAAGTGTCCAACTTTACTGACTGGCTACAGAGCAGGTAAAGATGGCAGGGTTCTTGCTATAGGAGTAGGAGAGGCACAATTTAAAGTAACCAAGCCAGTAAGAGATATAGTAAGAGTCAACTCAAAACCAGGGCAGGGGAGGCTGGGGATTTAGCACAGTGGTTAGAGTTTTTGCCTTGCAAGCACAAGGCCCTGAGTTTGATCCCCAGCACAAAAAAAAAAAAAAGAGAAAAAAAACCAGGGCAGGGGAGTGTCCTGGGAAATGATGCCCAAGCTGTGAGGAGAGCAACTGTTATGTATTACCCCAGTGAGAAAAAGGAAGGGTTCAGTCCTGTGTCTAGGCCCAGGACAGAGAGTGTACACACAGAATTCTGGGAAACTTAGGCAGTGGGAACCAAGCACAACTCATTCTATTACAACAGTGGTGATACTGACTACAGCACTAACAACACATTCTGCCATGGCTTACTAAATACCAGGTACTGTGCTTTGCTTTAAACATTTAACCTCACAACAGCCCTAGAAGAGCATTTTCATCATCTTCTTTCTTCTTACAGTTATAGTAGTTAAAAAAAACTTGTTCAGCTGGGCGAGATGACACATATTGTAATCCCAGCATGCAGAAGACTGATGCAGGAGGATCAATGTGAGTTCGAGACCAGCCTGGGGTACTGTCTCTAAATAAATTAAATGAATGAATGGTAAAACATTAGTTCAAGGTCCTACAGCTACTAAGGGGTAGCTGGTCTGGGCAGAAAGCTGGAACTTGATATAAAGAGGAAGGGGTGAGGCTGCCCTCAACTCCATGCAGTCTGGCTTTGATCCCATCTACTCCCACACAACACAGCCAAAGACACCAAGACCTTCTTGTAGCAAAATTCAACTGCCACCTCCTCGATATCCCATGACCCCTTGCCAATATCTATCACTGCTCACCCACCCTTCCTTTCTTCCCTTCCCTTCCTTCTCCTTCCTTCCTCAATCTCTCCTCTTTAAAGCACATCTCCATCCTTGATCTCCTCCAATTTGTTCTCTAACTCACAAATACTGACATCCTGCCTTCCCTGTCTCCACTGAAGAGAACTACCTACAGGCTGAAAACTCTCTCCAACATGTACCTTTCTCCTGAGCACTGGATCAGCAGCTCCAGGTGCTACTCCTGCTTCATCTGACTGGCCCACCTGTGTTCTAGAGGTCAAACCCAAATTCCACTTTCCTCTGAAACCAAATCCTCCTCCAATCCCTAAGTTTGGGGAAGGGTGCTGTTTCCCTTCCAGCTCATAGGCTACAAACTCAGTGTAGATTTGCCCTGCTACTCCCATAGCCCATGAGTCACAACATCCAGGCCATTCCTCCTCTTAAAAAGTTCTCTCAACCCAAGCCACACCCATTATACCTGCCACTATGCCCAACCTGGCAGAGCCCCTGACTTGTACCATACTACAGTCCCTACAGGCCACTGCTCTGCCCTACTGTTACCCTTCCTTCCTGAAAAGCACCATTTTATTGAATGTTTAGTACCTTTCAGGCACTGTGCTAAGTGTTTTGCAGGAACTACCTCATTTAATCTATATCAAAGGGCTGGGGATTGAGCTCAGTGGTAGAGCATTTGCCTAGCAAGCGCAAGACCCAGATTCAATCCCCAGCACCACCCCCGCAAAGTGTACGTCAAGTAAATACAGTTGGCCCTCTGCATCCATGGGTTCCACATCTGCTGCTACCTCTGGATTGAAAATATTCAAAATATACTCCCAGGTACTTGAGAAGCTGAGGCAGGAAGACTGCAAGTTCCAAGTACAGTCTGGGCAACTTAGACTCTATCTCAAAGTAAAATCTAATGGGCTGGGGGTGTAGCACAGTGATAGAGCACTAGCCTAGCATGTGCAAGGCCCTGGCTTCCCTCTCCAGCACGACCAAAGAAATGTAAATGAATGAACAGAAGGAAGGAAGGGAAAGAAAGAAAATATACCAAAAAATTGCATCTGTATTGAACATATACAAATCTTTTTTGGTTGTTACTCTCTAAACAGTACTCACTATTTACACAGTATTTATATTAGGTATCATAAGTAATCCAGAGATATTTTGAAGTATACAGGAAAATGTGCATAGGTTAAATGCAAATATTGGTACCAACTTACATAAAAGACTTGAGCATCTTCAGATTTCAGATTCTGGTATCCCAGTGTTTGTGGGTATCTCACAGCCAATCTCTGTGGCTACTGAGATAAGACTATTAATGTTTGGGGTTTTTGGTTTCTTTGGTTTTTTGAGACAGGGTCTTGTATAGGGTATGTGCCAAACACCCTACAACACCGTATTAAAACGACCCCAGACTACCAATGAGAAAACTAGGGTCTTTTGCGATTTAGCCATAGAGGTCATAGTTGATGAAACCCATAGGTGCCAGGTTCCAGGGCTCATGCTGGAAACCACTGTGCAGTCCCGCCTTTGCTTTGTCCACAGGTCTGTCCTTGAGGCAGAAATCAGGTCCTTTTCAGTTCTGGGTCCCACGGGTCAAGTGCAGAGCTGGCCTTGAACAGGCCTCACAAACATTTTTTTCAAACTACAGGGGGTAGTAAACCCCAGCAACTTTCGTAACTATCTGCTTCTATGTTGCAGACTGACTGGGAGCTCTTCAAGGACATCATCTATGTTCTGAGGACTAGAAGGCTGACTCTCAGTAAGTATTTGTAACTGAATGAAGAACAAATGATCACAGTGAAGACTCTGAACATTTTCTACTTTTCAGGTATTCTGATCAGTTCTTTATGCACCCCAGCTCACATAAGCATTATTCGCTGACAGCTTTGATTATCCTGGATTTACAGATAGAGAAACTGAGGCAGGGGGAAGTTGAGAAATTGACCCAAGAGCATACAGCTCCTCAGAGGAAAAACAAGAATTTTCCGCAGGCAATTTGTCCCCACAGCTTATACTTCAGTCCCTCTAGAGCTGGTATCCCAAAAAAAGGGCTGGAGTTAGGGTGCAGCCAACTTGTATTGTGGCTTCAGGTGCCCTTTGTTCCTTCATATGGCTGCTATTATGAGGAGCAAATCAGCTAACATCTGTGAAGCCCTCAACAGGAAGCTTAGTCCACAGCAAGCACTGGGAAAGAGCTTGAATTTTCTCATTTAACATTTCTTGAGCATCTACACTGCCCTTTGTCTTGTGCTGAGGAGGTGAAGATAAAATAGGACTGATCCCTACCCCAGCAACTGATGGGAACATGAAAATAAGAATGAATAGGGGGCTGGGGATTTAGCTCAAGTGGTAGAGCACTTGCCTAGAAAGCACAAGCCCGAGTTTGATCCCTAGCACCACCCCCCCAAAAAAAGAATGAATGAAGGCTTGTCAACATGCTGAAGGCCTCTGTGTGCTCCAGTAGAGGAGCAATGCTGGGAGAGTCTGCTAAGAGAGGAGGAATCCTACTGGGGGCAAGATCAGAAAGGAAGATAGGCTTGGGAGGATGACAGAAATTTCTGAACAAGGTCCACAAGGCAGTGAGTGAAGGAGGAAGGCTGTGCTGAAAAGTCCAAGTATGGCTACCTTAGGGCAGGGCTACCCCAGTGAGGGGCTTTCTCATATGTACATGGGACCAATAGTCAGACTGTTCTCGAAGAGGGAGCATGAAAAGTGCAATAACATGTTACAGCATACATTACAGCATTTAACGGTATGCTTAGCACATACTAACCACTCAATATGAACAGCTATTATTAAGGAGAAGGATTCTGGGGCCAGAGAGTTTAGGTTCCAATTCCCAGTTCTGCCACTTGCCTTTCCACATGACATTGGGCCTCAGCTTCATCTGAAAAGGGGGACTAACATCCTCCTCACAAAGTTGCTGTGAGGGTTAAGTGAGTTCATAGATGGAAAGCAGCCTGTGCACAGTAAATATTAAAGTACACACTGCAATATGTACTGTGAAGTACAAGGCCCAGAGAGGATCAGAGACCTGTTGCAGGTCACACAGCAAGTGAGAGATGTCAGCAATGGACTCAGGCCTGTCCGTCTACTTACCAGCGGCTCCAAGTTCGGCAGACTCGCATGCAGATACACAGCTCTCGGGGCCCCAGGTGCTGGAAGACACGAAGCCAGGCAGCCCGGGGCAGAGGGTGGTCGGATCCAGCAGCCAAAGGCAGCGTGTCAGGCTCAGGGCTGCGAGGGGGGGGCCGTACCACATGCCGCTCCAGCTGTGGAGGCCGGGGTGGTGGAGCCGGGCCCAGGGGCCAGCTGAGCAGGGGTCCCCCACTGCCAGGGCGCACAGCCCGCCGCCCCCCACGGTTCTCCTTCTCGCCAGAGCTGCCCCGGGCTGGCCGCCGCCCATTCCGGGCCTCGCCGGGGGCCTCATCCTCACTCAGCGATGTGCCTGATGAGTCGGAGTCTGAGTCTGAGTCCGAAGAAGAAGAAGAGGTATCAGGCACCCGCTCCAGCAGCTGGCACATCCGCTTGAAACGTTCCAGCTTCTCCCTTTGGGGTGATGGGGACGGCACTGCTGGGCCCTCAGCAGAGGCCAAAGGCGGCTTTGGTTTCTGCAAAGAGATAGGTTGAGGCTGTTCTAGGGCCCGGGACACACTTTCCTACTCACCCTACCCATGAGGAGTCACCAGGGGAAGAACAGCCCGAGGGCAGTCCTGAGCTCCACACTGCTCCCAAACATGAGAACTTGGTGGTCTCTGGACTTCAGTTTCCTTATCTGGACTATGAAGGTGCCAATTCCACGGATTTAGACGGTTATGGCCTTCGATGGCTTATGAACTTCCCAAAGCAAAAAGGTACAGGAAAGCTAGCGACCTAGTTCTGAGCACTGGCTTGCCTATCAACGGACTGACTTTGGGAAGCCCCTGCTTCATCATCTATGACGTGCAAAGGCTATACCACACAATTCTGAGTGCCTAGTCCACAACGTGGGAACAATATGATCATATGGCTCTTCGTGGAACACTAACTCTCACTGACTCATTAAGTCCTCACAGTGAACTAATGTACTGGCAACGCAAGCCACTCCTTTTCAACATGGGAAACTGAGGCTCCAAAACACTAAGTGACTTGCCCAAAGTTAAAGTGATAAATGGTGGAGGCAGGTTTTGAACACAATTGGGTAAGCCTTTGCATTTAGTCAGTGCGAAGTAATATCTGAATTCTGGTTTTGCTGTGACATTGGGCAATTCTCTTAACCTCTCTAGGCCTCATTTCTCTTGAATCCAGGTAAACATTATAGTTTACTAAGCTCATTTACTTTCATTATCTCATTAGATTTATACAGTGCTATAGAATAGGTGAGTTAAGGTATGTAGCTTCATCTCCATTTTACAGATGAGGAAATTGAGGCTCAGAACAGCTGACAAACTGCCAAGATCAAATGAAACAGTAGTTGGGCAGGAATCTGAACTTGGTTCTTTCCCTTTAAGGCTTGGAGAGATGAAGCAAATGGGCCAGATGACATCCTAGATATTCTTGGGAGGTGAGAGATTCTTCTGCCCTGGGCTCAACCCACTTTCCCACCCAGCTCTTCTGGGGGTCCAGACACCCATGGGGAGGCAAATGGGGCTGGGACAGGAGAAGGGGAGCAGGAAGGGACAGAGCTCAATTGCCATGGTGGAGGGTGGGGCAAGGAAAGGTGGGAGGGGGAGGGAGGAGGTCCCTGGCACACCTCCCAGTTCTCGGGAGGGAGCCCAGGGTGGCAGGATGAGAATGCCTGGCTCGGATTCAGAACCCTGGGGGGCAGAAGGCCTGGGCCGCCTGGGTCCGATCCTCGGAGGAGGCAGGCGTCTCCACCCACCTTCTTCAGGTGCCTCTCTCTGCCTCCTTTCACCTACCAGAGCAAGAGGGAGATATGGGGAAGGGACAGACCCCATTAGGCCCCCAATGCCTGCAAAACTAAGCTCCATGCCCTCCTCTCAAAAGACTACAAATCCCAGAAGCCCCCATCCCAGGGAGAACTCTGAGCATGCTCACCTTATAACCAGTGTCTTGACTTACTGAGCATGCTCTCATCTCCTCTTTCTTCACCCTCAGGCTCTTCCCAGCCCCTCCCTCCCTCTGTAGCAGTTTGAGCATGCTCTCTTCTTCCTCCCTAACCCACCCAGGACTCCAAAAGCTTCCTGGCCTGTACCAGTTCCCCCTCACCTGCATTTCTTCACAGTGAGCATGCTCCACCCCTGAACTACATCTCCCAAAAACCCCTGGAGGGACTCAAGGAGGCTGTCTCCCAGGCCCACCCACACCAGGGGAAAAAAATAAATAAAGCACACAACTACAGCTCCCAGAATCCTTTAGGCTGGACCTAGTGAGCATGCCCCAAGGCTCACCTTTTTTCTTGGGGTAGGGGGCTCATTCCCTGCCTCCCTCTCCTTTCGTTTGGGGGGCCCAGGCACATCCTCAGGCGGGGGGCCAGCAGGTAGAGGGCCCTTGCGCCTGGGTGGAGGCGGTGGAAGTGGCGGCTCCTCCGTCAGCTTCCATCCACTCCCTAGGCTGGCACCCTCCTCGCCGTTGTCAGCCCTGCGGCGGCCTGGCCCCTCACCTGAATCCTGGGGAGATGGAAACGGTGGGGGGGTGAGGCTCTGTATACCTCCCCAACCCCCTACCTACCCAGAGGGCAGCACTCAGCCCAGCTCTGCCCCTACCTTGCTGGTGCGGCCTTCCTGGGTACAGCGAGGGCACTCCCAGCAGTTGGGGATCTCCGCATTGATGACACCCTCAGCCTTCCCCATCTGTAGGCAAGAGGGTAGGGAGTGGATGGAGGGTGCCAGTAAACCTAGGGGGAATGTGGCCCACTTCCTTGCTCCCTGACAATCTGCCCCACCCCAGACTCCAAGGTTCCCAGAGCTATCACCTTCAGGCAGCCAGGGTGGACGATCTCGTTGCAGATTGTACACTCCATGAGGCTCAAACCAAATTTCTCTTCCTCTCCCTCCACTGTGTCCTCCTTCCCAGCCTCCCCACACAAGAGGCACACAGCTGTGTGTGGGAGCACGGGCTGTTGAGGGAGAGGTGACATCAGGGACCCCAAAAGCAAGCAACAGGGCAAAGACTTCCTTCTGGGGATCCTAGTCAGCTGCTTGAGATTCAGAACCCATACACAAAGCTGCTTATTAAAATCCCCAATTTGTTTCTTTTTGGCAGTATGACTTCCCAGCTACTGACTGAACCTCAAGTCTCTGTTTCTGCATCTGTAAAATGGGGTTAAGACTCTCCCTTATAAAACTGTTGTAAGATAATGGATGAAAGGCATTCGATACATGATTATTACCACTGCTGTGATAGTTACAGTTGGATCCAAGGCCAGTGTGACCCTGAAACTACAGTTGGCTTTAGGGAGAGGCAAATATGACAATATTCAGAGAAAGTTGGAGAAGATGCAGCAGCAGCTTGGGACAATTCTGATGTTGCTCAATGAGCAGCCTACGGGTGGCTCTGGATATTACAGTGAACCCAATTTTGGCAAGACCCTGAGAACACTAAAGGCAACACCTATTCCTGGGTAAAATGGGAGCAGTCTTCAGACAATGAGACTTTGGGGAGGACAATGGTGATACTAAACCACATGAAGGATGCTGAAGGTTGTGAGACAGGATCAAGAAAAAAGGTAGGGAGATAAGAAACAGGAAAGTGAAGCGAGGGAGGAAGAGAGGGAGGTGGTGGTGTGGGATGCAGGATGTAGCTGGCTCCTCATGGCTGTCAGGGCCTGAGGCCTCTCAAAAGCTGAGGAAGGCAAGGAGGAACCCCACGTTTCCCATATACCTACTGTGCTGGGCCTTGTGATATCTAATCTTTACAACTCAGCAAAGGAAGTAGTTTAGAGAAGGTACCTGAGGTTCAAAATGACTTGCTCAAGGTCAAAGGGGAGCCTGGCCTCAAATTCTAGACTACCCTGATAGGGAAGAAAGAGGCTGGAGAAAAGCAAGAGCTCTTCATAGGAGACAGGTCTGGGAATAGACTCCTCATGTATAGATAACTGGGGAGCCAGAGCAAGGGCTGAGCTTTCTATAGACCTGTGCCTCTGAAAGCTGGGGAAAGGAAAGGCAGGGACTGTGTCAGATCCTTCTGTGTATCTTAACATTGCCCCCCTACTTGGAGATAAGGGTAAAAATGAACATTTAAACAAATCAGTGACCGAACAGAGAAAATGAATAAATAAACATCAACTCTAGGAAGCAGCCACCAGCTACCCCAAAAGGTACATGGACCAGTGTGAAAAGTGCTTCTGGGGAAGTGTGCCCAGAGCTTCAAAGGGGCCCAACAGTAGTGGAGGCAGAACTCACGGCAGTGCACTGCCGGAGCAGGCACGACTGCTTCATGCGCCCGGGCCCCCCGAACTTCTTCATGTCTCGGCAGAAGTGGCAGTCCCCGCACTCAGTTCGCACACAGGCCCGGCAGCGACGGCAGCGGGTTCGGCGTCGGCGCGCTCCGGCCCCCGGCCCCCGGCTGCTCGACGACATTGGGGGCGTCAGCAACGCCGCCGAGGGCTGTGGGTAGATGGTGGCAAGGTCAAATGGGCCCGGTGGGGCCTTGGTCTGGGAGATTCTTGGCAGCTTGGCCCCAACCTTGGGTAGCCAGAGCTTGCCCCCCTACCCAGGGGGACAAGGAGGTCACCCCTCCCATGTGTGTTTGTGTGTGTTGGGGTTGGGGGCCACTCTCTCTATTCAAGGCCTCTCTCTCTGCAGCAGCTTATCCAGCTCCTCAGGGAGCCATGAGAACTGGCTTCTCAACCACACTCCTGCTCTAACACTTCCTCAGGGCTCCTTCCCTAGCCCAGAATGGAGGGATACTGGAGCCACTACTCTGACATTCCCAAGCTGAAGCTATTTGCAAAAGCCAGCAGCTCCCTGTCTGGGCCTTATGTCAGAGACGTCCCAACTCTTCCTGTTATCCCAACGTAGAACACTCCAGGCTCTCACCAACCTCAAATATCTCCGATTAACCTCCGAGACACCAGATTCTTGAGTAGAGAGGCACCAGACTTTTCGACTTTTCCTTCTCACTCGCTCCTCTTTCTCATAGCTAACAGCCATCCAATCTCTTTCTCCCAAATCTCAGCATCTTCATCAGATCCAATGGGATCCTTGCCCTCATCCCTAATGACCCACTTTGCCCCTCCAACTTCCCAGGACTCTGACACCTCTGAGATGTTTCTTCAGAATCCCTCCTCAGCCCAGGATCTCAACCCCTCTGTTCCTCAGAGTCCCCTCACATTCTCTAGGATCCCTCAGGTCACCTGGGCAATCTCCCAGATTCCCTGGGATTCTAGAATTCAGCCTGTCTTCACAGAACTCAGGATGGGCTGGGTTTTAGATTCCCCCCAGCTTCCCAGGCTGCTTTCCATACCTAATTGTCTGGAATCCCTGGGGCTCCCCTCCCCATAGAAACCAGATCTTCCAAGATCCCACAGGGACTCAGCAGGCCTGGAGGGTCTCTTCCCAGTCAGTCTTACTCCAGTTTCCCCCCTTTCCAGGGCCCTATCCCTGGGGGTAAAGGGACTCTCCAGCGCTCCAGGGGAGGGGCCTAGAGGGCGGCGACCGCCGGGGTGGGTGGAGGGGTCTGTAAGGGGAAGCTAGGTCTGGGAATGAAGGCCAGTTCCCCAGGGCTGAGAGGTTATAGGAAGGAGGGCTAGGGATGAAGTGCTTGGAGCAGAAGAAGGGTGAGCTTAGGGGCGGGGAAGGTAGAGAGAGGCTGGGCTCAGGATGAATGGGAGTGGGAGCTGCCCAGGTCTGGAGGTGAGGAGGCGCCGCATGAACCCACCTCACACGTGTCCCGGGAGCCATCTCTCCCTTCTCGGCAGCTCCCGGCGGGTCGGCGGCCATCGGCAGCGGGGGGGCCGGGCGGCGCGGGGCGCGGAACGCTCAGAACGCCGGGGTCCACGGCCCCCCGAGGGCGCTCGGCCCCTCCCTCCGGCGGAGGCCGGGACGGCAGCGAGTGGAGATGGGGGGCGCCGGGGGCGAGGCCCTCCCACGGGCTGCGGCGCGGCCCTTCCAGGGGGAGGTCCTCCTCAGGGGGGCTCAGTCCCTCAGCCCCCCCAGACCAACGGGGGCTCCTTGGGCGCAGGGTGCTCAGCTTCTGCCCGGGGCCCACTCAGTCCCGGGTCCGACTCCCAACTCCCCTCCCCCCACCCCGCCCCGCCTCTCCCAGCGCCCCCTGCCCTTTAACTGGCCCCTTCCCAGTTCCCACTGCCCAGGGGTCCAGGGACAGGCCTGGGCCCCCCGCCGTTTCCGGGGTTCAAGCCCCGCCCACCGCCGGTTCCCGGGGAGGGGGGTCGCCGTAACCTGCCCCCCTCCCCTGGGCCCACCCCTGGACTGCGGCCCCCTGCTCTACGGCGACCGCGCGAGCAGAGGGGGTGAAGGAAGCTGCTCCGGCCCCGCCCCCCCAGCCAGCGCGCGCCCCCGCCCTCTCCCCCTCCCCCCAGCGCGCGACCCTCGGGAGATAGGAATTTAAATAAAATTTGAATAAACCCCCTCCTAAAGCGGGAGCGTGGGAGGAAAGGGTAGAGGGGGGCAAGGAGGGGGGGAGGGGGCAGTTGGGGTGTCTCAGCCCCCCTGGTCCCACGGCCCCGCGCTGCTTCGGCCCGGGGCCCTGGCCGCCTCTCTCATCCCTCCTCAGCTCCTTCCTCCTTCCTCCTCTCTTCCCCTCCCCTCTCTCCTCCTTCCCTTCTCCTCCTCCTCTACTCCCTCCTTCTCCCAAAGGAACCCCGCCCCCTACCCCCACCTCCCCCCTCCACCTCCGCTTTCCAGGACGAGCCGCGCGCGAGGCACGACGAGAGTTGTAGTTCTGTGAGCTCTGACGCTACTGCAGAAACAAGGGAGCGCCGCGCCGGCGGGTACTACAAACAAGATGGCGGAAGGCGCGCAGAACCGGGCGCCAAGGACGCCGGGAGTGATAGTCCGGTTTGTCCGAGGGTCCCCGTTGCCGAGCATAGAAAAGGAGCGGGAACGAGGACTACAAACAAGATGGCCTTCTTCCCCGCCCCGACCTCCTTCCCAGGCACTCACACGCCCTCCTATCCACAACCCTCCGCGTGTGTAGTACCTGACGGGAGTCGCAGTCCATCTGCTCCCTTCCCGCTGCCATTTCTATTCGTCAGGAACAATGGAAAGGTGAAAAGGAACGAGGACTACAAGCAAGATGGCGGAAGAGGGTCGTACACCTGACTAGCAGCCGATCTCATGAGGTGCGATGGGAATAGTAGTTTTCTAGCCTTCTACTGTTCCTTAAGAATGGCGGGACCGGGAGAATAAAGAGACTACCATAAAGATGGCAGGCTACCTAGCCTCTCCTGGTCGCCTCAATCGGCCACCCTGGGTGCCTAGCCCGCCTCTACTCTTAAAATCCCGCACCCGGCAGCGCAGAGCCCGACGGGAGTTGCAGTCTTTCCGACCACCTCGACTCTCTTCGACTGAGACAATGGAAGGGGCCGGGGCGGGGACTGCAGCCGAGATGGCGGCCGAAGGGAAGGGGGTGGCAACTTGGGATTTGTAGTCCAGGCGCTAAAGCTATTCCCTGAGGAAATGGGGAGAAGGACTACAATAAAGATGGCAGCTCGACCTGTGCGCCAGTGTCTGCTGGGGGACGTAGTCCCTTCCTGAGCGCTACAGAGAAAGGACGTGGGCTGCAGAAATGTGCCATCACCGCCGACAAGCCAAATTTCGAGCCGCCGGAAACGAAAAATCTTGTTCCTTCTCTCCTCACCACCCTTTTCTGAATGGCCTGCAGGGAAATGTAGTCCCAAACTTCTATTCGTCAGCGAAGAAGAATTGGTGTCACCAGTGGGAATCAGCGTGTTTGAGGGAGAAATGTCTGGGTCCCCGTATAGTGAGGATTTCACATTTCAAGGAAAGGCTCTTAAGGGAAAGCGACAGTAATCAGTACTGTTGCGACAAGGGGGACGCAATTTTCGCCGAAAATTACACTCATGCTGTTGTCCCTTGGAATGCTTGGGAATCTCACACCCGATGCTTGTTCCCCCAAACCTCTGGAAATCAGTATCTTACTAGTCGTGAGGACCCCCGGGAAAAGACTCTGGGGTCATAGAAAGATCTCTGCCCGGCTCTAGGAAGTCACCAAATCTCGGTTTTCTCACCTGAAAAATGGGGCTGATGATACCCACCTGGAAGCAGAGTTAGGAATGGTAAAACAATGTTCACGAAAGTTCCCAGCTCTGGTACGGGGCACGTGATGGTAGTTCCCTTTTCAAAGTCTCTTCCAGCCCAGCCATTTTGGGAGCCCAGGAATCCATCATGCTGGACAGAGTTAGCTTTTGTGAGAAGAAAACTGCCAGGCAAGCTATCCCCATCTTGAGCCGGCCCCCGCCCCTCTTTATCTGGGTCATTCAGCCTCCACTACCGAACACTGTTCCCAGGGGGCGCACCATCTCCATTTAACTGAGCTCCTGCAAACTGGCCAAATTCTTCAACCTAAAGTTGTAGGCGCTGCATGCAGCTGCCCAGCCTCATGCCCCACCTGATTTCCAGTCCGCCTCCCTAGACCCTCAGCTGCCAACCCAAATGGGACTGCTTCCCACCACAGTGCTATCTTACCTGCTTTCTGGATCTTTCCGCTCCTCCCGGAAACCTGCTCACTGGTGACCCTACACCAGCCTCCTCTGCATCCTACTCCTGTGTTTGGGGGCCCTGCGGAATATTTGGTGGGTGTGGTTTTTTGTCAGGAAGTTACCTCTGCCCAATGTAGTGAGAAGTCCCAAGTTGGCAGGGACTAGCCTTAAGTCAAACTGAGGCTCTTATTAGCTCACACTACTAGGAGTCCGGAAATCCTTGACTCTCAGAGCATTGTCTGTCTCCTTGTTCTCATTGCTTTGGATTGCAGGATTGCATCAGGGCTTTCTCAAGAGTTGTCTCCTGTACCGGGCTTGGTGGTGCACGCCTGTGATCCCAGCACTTGGGAGGCTGAGACAGGAGAATCATTTCGAGTTCGAGGCCAGCCTCAAGGGTTGGGGATTTAGCTGAGCGGTAGAGCGCTTGCATAGCAAATGCAAGGGCCTGAGTTGGATCCCCTGCACAAAAAAATAAAAATAAAAAATAAAAAAAGACCAGCCTGAGCTATATAGTGAGACCCTGTCTCAAAAAAAGAAAAAAAAATTTTTTTTTGTTATTGTTTCCGGGGCCTGATAAGCGCTACTCCACTTCCCATCCCACTTCTCCAACCAGTCAACTGTTTGTTTCAGATCTCAATTTAAATGCTGGTGTCCCAAGGAAGGTTTCTTGTAATTCCTAGTTGAAGTTCATTTCCTGTCTGTTACACTGGCTCGTAAGCTTTATGAGGCATCCACCTCACATGTTACCAAGTGATCATATTTGTGTCTTTCAGTGTCACATTGATCCTCATAAGAATCCTAGAAGGTTGAATTCCGCTGTATAGAGGCAGGAACAGGGCAGCTCGGCTACACACAACAGGTAAGTGGCAGAGTTGGAATCCAGTCTGCAGAGTTCAGAAGCCTTGCTGAGAATTACAGCGTTCACCGACTGATCGATTCCAGCCATATGTGTACAGTTTAGCATAGCAACAAGGACAAGTTTCTCATGCAAAAATGGATTTGATTTCCGTTTTCTCTTGGAAAATTCTGAAATAATACTGGGTCTATATTTCTTGAACAAGAAACACCTGGAGCAGAGCAGCAGCTACCCATTTTGACAAGCCATACACTTCGTAGCTCCCCTCAGTCCTCACCTAGCTTTCTTCCTTTTAATGTAAACATGGTGAGCCCGACTCCATCACCTTAAGCAAACAGAATAAGCCTATTGAGGGTCCAAACACTTTCTTGTACTCACAGTTGGGTGGGAAAGAGGACGGTAGAGTAAAGTTGCATATAAAGATACAGAAAAACTTTTACTCTTCACTTTATAAGTGAAATTTTTATCATAAGCAGAAATTATTTGTATACTTAAAATGTGAATTGAAAAATATTATCAAAAAAAGAAAAAAATACTGTCATACAGCCACATTAACACTGAAATATAAAGACAATAGTCAGACCTCAAACATAAGTGAACTCAGGGAATAGAACACCAACGAGCCTCAGTAAGCTCTCTTTCCTTTCTACAAAAATGTTATTTGGAACTGGGCCTGGTGACACACACCTTTAATCACAGCTACCTGGGAGGCTGAGGCAGGAGGGTCACTTGCGCCCAGGAGTTTGAGGTCAACCTTATCAACAAAGACACTAGAGAGATGATAGAGAGAGAGATGATAGATAGGTAGGTAGGTAGGTAGGTAGATAAATAGTTTTCTGTTTTCTTTATACATCTGATCTTAAGAACCTTTAGAAGGATGGTTTAAGATCATTCAGTAGTGGTAGTTTCCTGTGCAAAACCACATAGGAAATCACATAGGGTGGTAGGGCTGCAGACCAATTTCAGGAGCTGATCATGCCACTCAGTCTTCAGAGAGGAGCTGCTAAAAGGAAGCGGGGGGCATATGCCTGCTTCAGAACTTTCTGCTACCTTAGTGTGCATGCACTGAAATCAGTAGATGGAGTGCCTGCTTGCCCTGAGGTTCCTTTTTAGCAATAGCTGTTCTTCCTTTTCAGTCCCTAATGGTCTCTGTAGAATTCGCAGTTTCCATATTAGCCAGTGTGGGCTGGGGTATGCTGCAGTAACAACACTTAAGCTTCTGACAACAGAGGTCCAGTGTTGGTCAGTGGCAGAGATCTGTTCCTTGTTGCTCAAGGAATAAGGCAGAGGGGAAAAGCTCTATCTCCATATGAGTTTCTAGAATCCTCATTAGAAACACACACTGAATTTTATAGCCTGCTCAGAAGTGATACATGACAGTTCTCACATTTTATAGTCTCTCACACCAGAATTATTTTTTTCTTTTTTTGTTTTTTGTTTTTTTTAATGTCACAACCAAAATTAAAAGAGGTCAGAGATAGAAACTGGAAAAGTTGTGGACAGCTCTAATGACAAAGTAGTTTCCAGTGGGTCCCAGGGGAAGTTAGTGCCACTGTATAGAGGGCCATAACCATTTTCTGGTTTAGCACCCACTAAATGAGCTCTTGTCACTTGACTTGGTG